>JAODJU010000125.1:363828-377683 GCA_026776725.1 Gnathonemus echidnorhynchus | reverse complement strand
CACTTCACAGCGCCATCACTTCACGTTAAAGAGGCATCCATCTTTTTAAAAACATGAAAGAATATCACATTTTAACCATAACTGCAACTGGTCACTGTGAAAAAATCTACAAAGTCAGTTGTGGCTTGAACATTTTGGGATGCCATGCTGTAACAGAGAAGCCTGGACCCAGAGCACCACTGCTACCAGAGTACGGCACAACAGAAGGGACAAAAATGTCAAAGCACAAATCGCCTATTGATGGAAATAATAAAGATATTACTGTATGATTTGGAATAACCAGTATACTTGTGCAAATGCTCATAAACCATCTAGTAAGTGAAGCACGACATCACCATGGCAAAGTGCCAGGAAGGTTGTGCTTCACTGTATCGTCCATGGTTGATGAAACTACATGAAATGCCAGACCTTCACTGGGACCAGGGCAGCACCCTCGTACCAAGGGCCGTAGCGAAGCCATTCACATTTATTCACTGCCCAGTACATAAAGATTACGCATGAATAATTCAGCACTGACTTATTGCAGCAATACAGAAATCATGGAATTTTATGTAATCAATAAAGGATACCATATGCAAGAAAGTAAATTTTAAGGACATACTCCATAAAGTAGAATTAAAATCGTGAAAAAAAAATTCAGATGGCACTCCCCATCATAACTGCGTTTCAGGTGCATTAGCCAGCTACAAAATGCGTTTCTGATGAGCTGAGCTACAAAATGCGTTTCTGATGAGCTGGCAGAAAGCCGTTGACCACAAATCCCCCCCCAGCCAAAACAGCCTCCCGTGATTCGAAGGGAGCCCATTCATGCAAAACAGGACTCCGGAAGTCGCCCCCTCCCCCAGCGAGCCCCTGCCAGCTCTCCACTCCTGATCAATAGCCGGTCTCTCCAGCTCCTGGTCTCTGACAGGACTCGTCACTGAACCACTAATTAATCCACTAGCCAGATGTGAGAGCTGGGGTAAGGGTCCGAGCCTTTGGTGTTGGTTTTAACAACCATGTGAGTCAAAATTGCACTGTTATTCTAAAGAAAGTCAAACACGGGACGATGAGGGACGAAAGCAAGAAGACAAGGAGAACATTAAGAGCATGCAGGTTCTCCATGCTGGCAGTTAACGATTCTACACCTGAATGGTTGTGATGTATCCTGTCTGGTCTAAGCTGACTGGAAGCTGGTATCTGCCTCATGACTCCATTGGCTGTCGCCTGGACACGACAGGACAAGCAGCCAATCAGACTGGCATGACTGGGGCATCAATATGTGGAAAGGGCCCCCATATGACAGACAAACTGCTGAACAGTACTCAGAATATTACTACTGTACACACTCATTTGTGTCGCTGACAGTCTGGAAAGTCTAATTTAATTGCAATGGTGTGTATGTACACACATCTCACAGAACCTGGGCGGAGCAGAATCCCCATTCATACTGGTGTTTTTGCATCCTAGAATCATAGATTTCAACAATTTTGGGAAACAGACTCGATGTCTGACACCGATATTAAAAATTAAATTTGAATCGGCACATTTTGTTACAGACTTGCAGCAGATTGCAACACGGCAGAGGAAACAGCCTTCAGTTCGGGACTAAAATATTAGAAGCGGGAGATCTTGGATTGGTCGACCTCACCCTCCCCAAGACAGAGAGCCAGTATTCCCGAAAATAAATGTACACACTGGTCAAATCTGCGTGCATTTTTCTTATCTATATTTATGCATTCAGTAGTGAGCAGCAGAAATAAAGCCTGTTACAGTTTCAGTCTGGAAAATTAGGTTAAATACAAGTAACACATTCAATCCTTTTTGTTCTGCAGACCCATATCTGTACACAGAGGTAGAGATTTAAAGGAGTCTTCCAAAGCCAAAGGTTGGTGCTCAACACCCATCCAATGGCTTTTCCTTTCATTCTGTTTCATCACATCTTGAGGCTATCAAATCTGATGAAACTGCGCACACAGCATGTGTCACGGTCAGCGGTAATATCGTTGTCATCCTTTTTTGCCGTCTGAGGTCTAGAATGTCTGCCTCATCTGAAATAAAAAGTCTGTCACATGTCTTGGTACGGATCGATCGGCATCCTCGCTGCACTCATTAACAGGCTGAGCCGCCTCGCCTATGGCTTACTGTGAACGGTCCTGCATGTTCCCCAAAGCCAACAGCAACACCCTGAATAGCTTTTTTGTTCCTTTACTCTCCTCATATCCTGTTCCGACTTTTTTTTCCTATTTATTTTGCTCGTGGGCACTGATTGTCATCATTGCCGATTCTTCCGTTTCATTCATCGAGGGTAGTCCGGCTTTTCACACGCCCATGCCTGGTAATTAACATCAGTAAAATTAAATTTGCTCATATTGTTCATTTAAATCCATTTGTATAACATCCACTATGTTCATGTCAGTGAGCTTGACTACAACTAATGATAAGGTGGTGATCTATTGTCACCTTGTGGTGTGTTTCAGGTTTAGTAATAAAAATAAGCTCTATCATGGGCTTGGTATGAACATCACACTGGCTCCATTCACACTGCAAGAACCTTTTTCGGGAACCAGAACCTTTTTCGGGAACCAGAACCTTTTTCTAGAACCAGGGCTTTTTTTGTGTTCACGCTGCAGAAGTCAGCCTGACTGGAGTTCCTCAGAGACAGTTCCAGAACCCTTCTTTAGTACCTGCTCCAGGTTAGGTTCTTTTCATTCGAGCACTGGGGAGGCGCCTACAGTGACAGCTTGCTGACTGGATGACACTTATAGCGATAGCTTGCTGATTGGATGACGCTTATAGTGATAGCTTGCTGATTGGATGACGCTTATAGCGATAGCTTGCTGATTGGTTGACCACAAGCACCGGCACTAACATGGAAGTTACATGGAAGTTCGGGGAAAAGACATATAATTAGGAGAGCAAAAATTGAGCAGATGGAATTATTTTTGTACTTCTCATCGACATTTGCCTAAGACAAAGAACTTCAGAGGAGTCTGCAAAGATTTCTTATTTCCCAGTCAATCTCAGTGATGTTTACTGGTTTTATTTTCCTTTTTGCTGATCCTTTTGACACTGAGCGCCACAGGCATCAATAACACCAAGCAGGGTGGCTCTGTCCCGCTTCAGACGGCCGCACCCCGTGTGACCAGGCCTCAGCGCAGCGCTTTGAGTCACATGGCCAGTGACATTTCTCAGCACGCATCCATTTTTCTTTCCGCCAAGGGATTACAGCCGCTGCAATTATAAAAATGCATTTTTACATACATTATCTGGTCCTGAGGGTTCATATTCTGCTTTGCAACCCAGTCTAGAGGTGCAACTGGCTTAATAATCCTCTCCCTAATTTCCAAAGTGTCTTTGAAAGCCATGTTGTGAAATATCACATATTCGAACGACTGCAGCTTGTCTGCACTCATAAGCACCTGCAGTGATTTATTGATGCCTTTTGTCTATGGACTAATTCGGATCTCCTCATGGACCCTCATACTTACAGGTTTCCTTAACTAATCTACCGGCTTTGAGCTGTGGGGCCCATTCAGTCTGCTAATTGCTGGTAAGGTTTACTAATTCACAATATTTAGATATAGAGAGATTTCTAAATTGCACTGCACGGTATTTTCTTACCTTGGAAATGACCAGCACCGAATAGGGACATCGCTACGTAACGTAGTACAGTAATGCTTTGTAAAGACGCAAATGTGCACAACAAGACAGGAAGAGGTGTCTGAAATTGTGTCAAATGTTAAATGTCATACTTGCTATCATTAAGCTTGAGAAAGATGCATAATCTGATGCGCTTTAGCTGAATACCTACTGTAGCAATAAATATAAGAGAACAGAAGTTATATTCTGTATAAAGAACAACCAAACGGCAAAGATATTTTAAAAAGAAAAACTTAGTAATTACTAATTGTAAATAAAATTGGCTTACAATGACAAACATGATGGGAGCCATGAAAATAGGAATGACATTAATTAACATTGTAGCAGCCCCACTGCAATCAAAAAGTGGGGGAAAAAAACACCTTTTCTCAACCAATATAATTATTGGTTAGATTAGCAGGCTGGGTGACTAGCAGAATAATGTCAGTACCAGGAGTGGGCACGAAAATCTCCTGAAACACTCTGGAACAGTTAAGCCCCGAGGTGACAGTGATTAGACAGGAGAATCAGTCTAATTACTAATGCGATTGTGTTTTCTCAAAGTATATAGCCAATTTTTGCTGTTCTCTGACATCTGGAGGGAAAACGTGTGCAAGCAAAGAAAAAGAAGAAACTGACTATAAGGAAGGAATTAACTAGATAGACTGAAAAATATGGTCCAGTAAATATTGCGTGTTGTATGCTGCGCTATAATTCGTTAGGAAAAAACATTACGGACAGCATCTTGATTATTCTGAACAGCTACACTCTTGTAGGCTGCACGTCCATGCAGGGATCCATATGGCGCTTCAGAAGTGGGTCATCAGTGTGTTTGGGGCACTATATGACATGCCATCCTTTACATACTGGTCCCTGGCATATCGTTTATCGCATGTGTGAATCACAAAAAACACACATATTTATGTTTGGGTAAATTGGTCATTGCATATTTCTGGGCGAATTATAAAAATCACGGACGACACGTCAGTCACTCCACAAATGTGCATTATGCAGGATGTCATTTATAGAAACACCACAGCATCTGTTTAAAAGGCTTTTGTTCTACATTTACAGATCACTCTCCGATGGGCCTCATATATCTCTGTGCCGATACTAAAATTACGTATATGAATACATTTTAATAGATATCGGATTTAACACAGACGCAAGCTACCTTTATTTAGACAACGTGCAACTCAAAAAGAAAATAATCTAGACAGATCTACACAGAAATTCCATCGCTTCAGTATTTACATTCATTAGCCTGATAACTGCAAATCGACAGAAAAATCAGAGAAATAAAACACCCACATACTAAACTTAAATATACTACATGGTGCATGCAGTATTATGCATATCAACGCAGTCCGTATTTTTGGCCAATCGCAAAGCTAGATCTACGATAAGATACAGAACACGTAATGGCATTAACGTCGCTCTTACACTAGCTGGAACATCTGTATCGCGCTGGTGTGCAATAAAACGCTGCTAGAATATAATACGCAGTGCCTTTACAATAAACCAGTTCCTGTCTGATCAATTCAAAGGCGATCGATTCAAACAAAAAAAAAAAGAGATGGGAAATGGAGATCCTTCTCCTCGCCGAGTCATTAATTATATACAACCGTAATATAACGTTTAATCCCACCTTTACAAAACCATATCCTTTTTTAAAAGATATCATTCCTTGACACAGACACAAAGGTAATTCGCGATATACTGTAAAAACCAGCGAAGACCTGGACGGGGAAAAAAAGCAAACGATTGAAATTTAGGTCACTAGGCAGGAAAAGTGGTGAAACCCGCCTCGTATGGGGGATCAGCATCAAACTGCTCGCTGTACAGTTCGGATTTATACTCAATCACCGCCAATAAAGCCAAAGACGGCTCCTGTCACTTAAAATGCGGTGCGCATCACGCAATCAAGACAAAAAACTCATAATGCCTCTAATTAAGATGCAAAAACGGGAAAGCCCTCTTTAAACAAAAGATAAATGCGTCCACCGTGCAGAGCAGGTCGGGAGAATAAAAGCGACTGGAATGACATTGCACTTACCAAATAATATCCAGAGGCAGGAAGCACGCTCTCTCTCCTTTACACTCCCCTTTTCTTTCTCTCCGATATTCAAACAGAGACAGGTCGCACTGTCATGCCCCAAAGGTTCGCCTTAAAGTGGAGGCGGACTGCGAGGGGGCAGAGCGGCATCCGCCGGCTTGCGGGGAGAGCGGGGCACTGCGGTGCTCAGCCACGGAGGCAGCAGCGGCAGCGGCAGAGAGCGGACGCGCTCCTCGCAAGCAGCGCCCCAGGCACGCCGGAGCGCGAACAGCGACACCTGCTGGCTGGTGCCGGCCACGCATCTGCGCGCCTCCATCGCCCACTCGCCGCCTCCAGTCTACACGCCCGATCCAAATTAATGTTGCGGATCCTCATCCAGCTACCTATAAGCGCGCGGCCTTTCCCCGCACATTAAAACTCGGGCTTTTGTGTGCAGCGGAGCGTTAGCCGCATTTCATGTGCATCTCAGAATCGTTTTTGTCAGGCCATTTGATTCTTATCCTTTAACCTTTGAACTAGGGAAAAAAACGAGGATGCGCGCCGTTATATTATTATATCGTTTAAAGTATAACAGCGGAATTGTATTTAAAAGTAATTAGTATGATAGGACTTCTTTATACAAAACACGCGCTGCTTATAGTGGCTTTTGTGGTGTTTGTTGTCAATGGACAATATTTATCCCCTTGGTTTATCACATTCAAGAAATACTCTCAAAATAACCAGACAACAGCGTGGTTTATTAGGCAGCACATAATGGAGAGTTGGCGAGGGATGTTGAAACGGCATGTTTTATTCATCCTGTTCGCTTACTTTTCCTCTCACCTTTTGATTATACACTCCTTCTTAGTATTGATGCCATTATTCTCCTCCCGGACTTCAGCCGCCGTATCCGCTTCTACTCACCGACACACACAAAAAACGTATCAGCATCGGTATGGCGGGTTTAATTAAGCGCTCTGATAAACCAACCGGCAGATTGTGAAAAAGATTTTCACTCAGGAGGTTCAACCAACGCCCACACATAGACACGTAATAGAAGAGAATAATTGCAGTACCTAAAAGAAAGCCTGCGTTGTTATTGGGTCTGATCTTAAAAGGTTTTAAACGAAAGAATAAGTAGGCCTATCTCTGTGACCCTTACACAGTTTGTTTTCAATATACACCTAATATCCTTTGTTTAGATGTATTATCCCTGTACTAAGACAGTGGACCGATGTTGGATTGGGTAATAAAAATTATGCCACGTTTTTACAAGAGCTTTACTGGTGTTTGCGGGTAGCTGATGTGGGCCTGCTCTCATAATTTCTGCGCCCGCTTTCATAACCTCACGATGTATGTTAATGACAACCTTCAAGCAGCTTAATGTGCATCTTCCCGGAATCGGTGATATTGTAGGCCTACTACGTACATTTTACTTAGGCCTATAGGTGTTTAGTTCATACTGACTAGTGTTCAGATAGTTATTTGCACTATAAAAGTTAAGTACATAAGGATTCAGCAGTGAGGTTTTTAACATCACCGTTCAAACACAACACACACACGGATATATCCAAACATCGACATGTGACAGTCAGTGACGTCATGTTACCCTGTGAACCGTTATGTCAGTGCTGTAGCGATTTAATATAGCCTATGTAAACATAGTATTTGTTGAAGTTGAAGCTTAAGTAATATAAGCAAATAATTGCAGATACTGAACTGGAAGGTCTGACTAACCTTGCGATGGCGGGGGGTATTTTCGCATTTTCTCACACCATCACATATTATATATACAAATGTGTCAAGTTATGAGCAACATCAGAGATACGTTTGCGAAAGCGTACGTCGTAATGACGAGAAAAATTAATAATAACCCAGTAAATTATAAACCTGGCTCCGGTGTTTCCCTGGATTGACATTTATGTTTGTGCATTACAACACAAACCAGTCTTGAGACGAGGCTGTCACTGCAGCGGCCGACATTTCCATTAAGTTCCCGTCCAGCTCCTCTCTCATAAGAGCAGCTGGCTAAACCTGTTAGTGACTGATACCTTACTGCCCCGTGACATCAAGATAGGCTTCCTATCAGAGCGATTAGCAAGCCTCACCGCAGCTCACATATCTGCATGGCAAATGCAATCAGCTCAAGTCCAGCCCCGTTTTTCTGCCTCATCTGTTAGGATGGGAGCTGCAGAAAAGCCGTAATGCCCCGGCGTAGCCGGAAACAGGGTGATGCATAATAATGCCGGTCTATGTTAACATGCACTGACATTGCCAGATAAAAAGCAAAAGAGAATGCATTAGACAGTGCATTAAAAGGTGACCTACTTCCGCTAAAATGTTTATTGCTTTTCCCAGTAGCAGTGATATATGCCTGTGACTGGGTGGACTGGAATAATGCATGTCATTTGTTGTAAGTAGGCAAGTGAACACATGATTACAGTTTCAGTTGCTCGATCGCTGCCATATTTCGATGCTGGAAGTAAGAAAACATCCCTTTCCTATAAATCCACTCCATAATGCCACTCAGACTAGAACCTTTTCTGAGTAAGAGGTCCCCGCCACTCGTGGCGCCACGGAGCGGGCAGCAGCGGCTCTCAGACACCGGCTCTCTGGGGGACGCACCGCCGGCTGCATGCGGGAGCGCACGTTTCCCTTTCCGCGCCCTGATGCGATGGAGCGTCCCTCGGGCGGCTCCTTCAAGCTTTTCATCACTGTTATTTGTGGGCGGAGGAAATGTCAGTCGGCCTCCAGGGGGTTAGCTGGGTCTGAGTGCCCCTGATTTCACTCTCACTCTCCTCATCCGCTGGGGATCCAGCGGCATTATCTCTCCGTTTGTCACTTCTCTTGATTCTTTGATGGACTTTTTTGCGTGTTTGCTTCAATTTATCTGACAAACTGACGAAAGGACTCTATAAATGGGCGCAGCGATTCATGGTATTTTGTAGCTGATTTGGCAGTCATACTTCAACTCCGTGCGTTTGGTTTTCCGGTTTATCTAGACTAGGTGTCAGGGCGGACATTTTCATTAAATAGTGTTTATTGTACGTTTCAAGAAGCGATTTAAAGGGAAAGAAGGTTATCATACTATTTACTGCTGTAAGACACTGGTTTTAAACCAAACAATTTGATGTCAAATGGATGACTGGAGACTGGGGGTGTATCGTATAACGTTATTAATTTGCCTGTAATCTGAATTTGAGCCATACAGATTTATTTCTCATGGAGAAATTTGGACTATATATCATAACAGATACTCTTGGACTGAGTCTGTGGGTCACTGAGTTTTTATTGTTTTTCCACGCAAATCAATAGTCTGTTTAATTTGTTATTAATTTGTACATCCAGTTATTTTCAGTCTCTTCATTAGTTCAGGGTTGTGGGATGCTGGAACATGTCTCAGGTAGCACAGGGCACGAGGCAGGGCAACACCACGATGGAATACCAGTGAGGTTCAGTGCAGACGAACACACTAACACACAAACACACCAACACATCACATAACTGCATGTCTTTGGGCTGTGGGAAGAAAACCAGACTATAGCTACAGGTAAACTACAGAACACCAGGGGGACATAAAACCTCCGCACACAGATCACAGCTGGGCTACAAACCCCCAACCATGGAGGTCTGACGCAACAATGCTACAGAGTAACCAGAGCTGCTGTATCTTAATATTAGGGAATAAACATCAAACTAATAATAACTGCTGCCATAATTTAACAAGGGAGTGACAGCCATAGGCACAATAATAAGGAAATAAATTAATAGCATGACAAAACAGAAGTCGCACAAGTCCCTAATCCCCTAAAGTACACTTGCTTAAGGTAATGTGTTTGCCGAATAAACTAAGAGGCTTATAGCAAGGGCAAGATAGTAACAGACGCCACCCAGGAGACCTGAAAGAACAGCCAGGTACAGTAGTATACAGCCTACAAATTGAATGATCATTACAATTATCTACGTGGGGCAAGATGAATAAGGATAGTTAATTAGTTATCAATTAACAATATCATTGTTATTGGCTGGATTAGTCAGAGTCTGAGGTAGCCGTGGTTTTTGCTACATTTTAAAAACACAAATGCCTGTCAGGGAAAGAAATGACAACTGAAAGATAGTAGGGTAAATGGCAGGGTGTGTTCCTGTCATGGGGCTCAAGTGAGACCGATATGAACACAGCGGTCGCGATGCTTAAGGTGATAGGAAATGGCTCATGTTAGTGCGGAGAGAGGGCTATTTTTCAGGAGAAAATAGAGGGGCATAATGGCTCTGAAGCCATGAAGAGCACTCAGCGTTGGTGACCCACCCGGGGATGCTGGGAGTGGCGGCATCCGCGAGGAAGCCGGGCGTGTGGCACTGCCTGGGAAAAGGCTGGAGATTAAGTAGCAAAAGCAGATGCCATGAAGGCATCGTAAACCGTCTGGAGCATTCCAGCGTGAAACAGTAAGGGATCCCTCCAGCGATCACAGCGATGCTGTGTGCATGCGGTCACAGAACCTGGAAGCCACAAATGCAAACTATTTACTAGAGGAAAATGACACATTTCTTGACAAAATAGCAGAAACGCGCCAAAATGTAGTTTGGGGTTAGTTAATGGGGTGTAGCGGTGACGAGTGATACGCTTTCTTCGTGATTTCCTGCATTACTAGTTAGCACCGAACACCGCACAGAGATGTATCGCTGACTGAAGCTGGGATTCTAGCAAATGGATGCTGATTAAGCAGATTCAGAAAGGTCCTGCTTGAGGAAAAGGAAAATGCTTTGCTTCTTTCTTTTTAAAAATAATATTTTAAAAATCACATACCGTCACAGACAATATGCTCTTTAGCAGCCCTGCAGACTGCTACGTTTGTTGCACTGTCCTGTGTTGTGGTGCCACCGGGTCGCGTAGGTGGTCTAGGTCCTCCACCCATTCAGCATCCACACCTAGCCATACAGTAGGATAACACGGTTGTGTCTGACAGGTAGATGTGTGTGTGGATGGATCAATGGGAGGAAATGCAGTTGACCAATAGAACCACTGCACTTTGGACCCATAACTTTAGTACAGCATGGGACACTAAAATGGCACAAAACCATAGGAAACGCCAAATGGAAAGATCGTTGACAGATATCACGTCAGACGCTTGGCCTCCTCCAAACCAGCACTGTAATAATATTTCATCATTTACCAGTCAGTAAACTTTTTGTCTCTCTGCGGCTTTCTCAAAACTCACCAAAACATTCCCCTTTAATTTCTTATGCCGACCAGGCGATATACCGAAACAGTGGTGGGGAAAATCGCGATGCAGAAGGGTTAGCTATATGCTGTTGATGAGAGGCAAATAAATCATTCTTTCTCTTGGTTCATTTGGTCTTGGTAATGCAATGTCATTTAAAACGGATTAAAATACGCAGTTGAGTGTTTAGTGTGATGTGCACCAAGCAAATTGTTATGGAACTGGCTCAGCTGATTTCTTACTCCGCTGTTATTCTGCTGCAATGAATCATGCACTGAATTTTGGCACTTTGGCAATGCAGAACAAGTCACTCTGGATGGAAAGGGAATGGAACGCAAAGGCAACGTCAATGATATCGAATGAAATAAATGTTGTTGTGAGAGAAGAACATAATTAAAACGAAGCGCTCGTTATTCCTGCAGTACTAAGCAGATCGTGCTCCAGCTCTCCGAACCCGGGGCACTGATCCCCGTAGCTCATTAGAGCCGGGGCCCCCAAGCAGATCAATGGACACCTCCCGGGATGTGGAGCAAACGCATTTCGCTTCGGACCCTGAATGAGGGATTAAAAAATGAAAGGCTCGTCGTTTAGGCACCCACGCACAATCGAGGCAGGATCAATCGCAGAAGAGACACGCATGTGATGTAAATAAACAGTTGAATTCCTTATCAGATGAGCATAAACGTTTTAATTAAATACATTCGGGCATCTTTATATTACCTGTCACAGTTTACCAATCAGAAACCAGGCTTAGAAAGTGAAGGGAATAAAGCGTGCTATATATACACACCCAAGACCTTGTACATTTTAATAGGCAGGAATGCTTTGATCTGTGGCTAGGAAGATACTGCAATCGCGTGGAGAAAAACGTACGAGATTATTCCCTCGTACTGGCCAAGGGCACGTTTCAGAGCTCATCTCAGCTCCTCCTGCAGCACTCATACGATTAGATTTGCCTTTAACTCTCCAAATTCCGGAGCCTAGTCCCCTATTAGCCAGACAAGGGGCGAGGAATCACTATGGTTAAAATATATATCCGGGCAAAAATAAATACCCTATCGTACGTCTTCTACAGACAAGAGTATTTTATTTTATAAAGTAACCAATCAAACGCTCAAGAAACTCGTGCAAAAAATAAAAGTAAAAATTTCCAATTATATAATTAGTGTAAATATACAACTAGATTTCCTTTCATTTAAAATTTTCATATCTTTTCTTCGTAATGTATATTTTTAAAAGTTCGTTTACAATGAAAAAAGAAAACGATGACAATTTTTGCTGCCCTCTAGTGGCAACAAAATGTTATGACCTATGCTAGGATTGTACATCCATCTTCCAGTTCCAGTTATCGTGTAAAGGGGCACAAGGTTCTTCATCGCACTAAAGCGTAATTAATTATGGAGATGAAAAATTCACTTCCAACCACGACCTTGTACTGGATAACAAGTTACGTAAAACGGACGTATACATCTCTTTCCAGCTGCTATCTACTTAAAAAACAAAAAAACATTCTTCCTTCCATCCATCCATCATCCATCCATCTGTTTATCAGCCGCATACCCAATGATGCTGCTTGGGACAGGCTCTGGGTTTCTGGATCAGGATAAGAGGTATTAAGATGGAGGCATGGATGGATGAATATCCAGTAACAGGGTCATAAGAGGCTATCCCAGGAAAGACAGTGTACAGGGCAGGGGTACATCCTGAAGGGGATGTCAGTCCACAATAACAAGCAGAAATACACACATTCATAAGGACAACATACGGAGTTCTTGGCACTGTGGGAGGAAACCAGAGTACCCAGAGAAAACCGACCCCAACACGGGGAGAAAATGCGAATTCCTCATGCATAGTCATGTGAGCTTCAAAGTGAGGGATGGAAACAGCAGCACAAGACTGTGTCTCACTAGCTGGGACGTTCCCCACCAATACAGGACGCTTTTGGTGAAATACCCAGCTTCACTTTGATGCGACTGCGTTCTGTGGTCGTAGGTGCAGTACGGCTTATTATAAGGACGCCAGCTATCTACGGGGGGCCTTGAAGTGAAAACATGCCCGGATGACATTTGAGTTCAAGTTGGGTTTGACATCCAGCCCTCTGGCCTGGCCCTCGGCTGGCGACAGCACCCTTTCTCATATGCTTGACGAAGTCTTTTGGCAGCAACAGAGAACTCACGCAATCACATGTTAAGGGGAAAGGGGAGAGTACCAGAGTACCAAGATCAATCCCGCGTCAACATGCATCCAGGCTCCACAGCGAAGGCCAGCGGAACTATGAAGCAACACTGCCACCTGATGACAGAAATAATAACTACCACTACACACATTTCTACTGAACGCTTTTCATGAAGGAGCCCTCTGCTAAGTTCAAGTCGAACAAGAAACGTCTAATTTCAGTAAGGCTTGATCACCAGTATTCTGCCCCCTTTTATGGTTCAGAATTGTGGATAGAGAAATGGGCATCTGGGCATCCGGGCACCTGGGCATCTGCTCCTCAACCACCAAGGTGAAATGAAAATGTAAAAAATCACACTTAGAGTAGCATCAAGGATGGATTCCTGTTTCAGGACCTACTAATAATTTGCAAACACAAAATAATGGAAGTCATATTCACCAAGTTCTCAGTTTGAACACTTTATTTAACATTTAAGTTGTCTGAAAATAGCCGCTGCTCCAGCACTTTAAAAATATCTTTCATTTACTAGAAGAGGCCATCATTCATAAATTCAAGTATATATGTACACTTAAAACACAGCCAGCTCGGTGAAAGTGCAAAATGCAAAGGCCTTGGTTGGCATGTGAACGTGTGATATGATCACCTTTTTGTACACATTCACTGCCACTAACCTTGGGTTAGTAAAGTGTCTGTTAAGGACAAGCAAAAAAATAATCAGTAAACAATATTAGAACCATCTTAGGGTCATATATCCTTTACTGTCAGGGTGGGAGGCTGTCCCAGGAAGCACAGGGCACAAGGCAG
>JAODJU010000125.1:316953-363728 GCA_026776725.1 Gnathonemus echidnorhynchus | reverse complement strand
GGGACACCCTGAAGGGGGCGCTGGTTCATCAAAGAGCACAAGGCAGGGGACACCCTGAAGGGGGCGCTGGTTCATCAAAGAGCACAAGGCAGGGGACACCCTGAAGGGGGCGCTGGTTCATCACAGGACATATTCACACACCATGGCCAATTCAGAGATAACAACTCGTATAACAGCATGTTTGTGGCAAGTCTGAAGACACCCAAACAAACAGGGGAGAACATGCAAACTCCATGCATACAGACCCAGGAGTGGGAATCAAACCCACAACCCTCCCACCCTTCACAAATAAAAAAATAAGACCCCTGACCTTCAAAAGCTACATTTTTCTTTCTACCATCCAATCCTGACTTCAGCACTATCACTGACCAGTTACTGGACATGACATGTTGCACTTTGAAAACAGATTCAAAAAGGAACCTGAGCAAATGAAAAGCAGCAAAAGCCTCTGAGTCAGGCTTTGAGGGCGTGTGACATCACAGCTGGCTTTAGCAGAAATGTCATTATGCTGGCATCTTAATTCTGCATCTTGTGTCCTTGGATGGGCCAAAAAGCAAGTCTACATGCAGCAGCTAGTGTCAAGCTGGGGGTCAGACCCGCAGCCTTGCCACACCACACTCACAGCAGAACTTGGCCCATTCCACTGGGTATTTTGCCCCACACTCGTGGCAGAACTTAGACCACTGCCTTCGAGACCCATCCTGGTCCTCTAAGTCAGGTGGAACTTCATTTCTGGAATAAACAAATGAAACATAGAATCTCTCTTTAAAATATATCTGAAACAAGTAAATGTTGATACATTTTCTTCCCTTCACTGTGACATTATTAAGAGGAATCGTCACATATGGCATTTATATATGAAGGAGAATAGTGTTCAGAAAAGAATTTGCTAGTGATGGGCAAAATGAAACCTCATGAACCATTTGCTGTATTTTTTGACCCCACTAGATGGTGCTCTTGGTTTATGCTAGGGTATGCTTTGTGCCCTTTTTATTGAACAAAGAACACCATCTAGTGGGGTCAAAATATACAGCAAATTGTTCATGAAACGTCATTTTGTCCATCACTAGAATTTGCACCTTTTTAAAAGTACTGTGCAAATGTCGTGGTGGTTCATCTAGCTACCCAACAAGGCATCAGTAACTTTTTGGAGAACAGAACAAATTCTTGTTCATTTTTATTGTGTTACTCTTAATTTGCATATGTTCTAATGTTAAATGGTCTTTTTTGTTTTGAGCAAATATACACTTACTACCCAGACAAATATCAGTAAACATTTTCTTTGATGGCCTAAGACTTTTGCGCAGTACTGTAATTCATGACTTTGTGCAAATTTTGTGCAAAAGGATAAGAGACTGAATTCCCAGAACAGGAGTCGAGCTGCTGAGTTCCAGGACTGTACCTCAAGGAATAGTTGTCCGCATAATGCACTCTCCTGCTGTTAGTTCCAATCCCAGGTGTGGTCCTCAGCGAGCCGGGAGAACACAGTGGCCTGGATTTTAAACTGAAACTAAACCACAAATGTGCAGAAAGGTGAACAAAATGACACTGTTCTTCCTAACCACAGTGTGAGCTTGAACAACACCCTGATTTTGTGGAAACTGTACACTAATGCAAAGAATACACCTTGGAATGTTCAGCTAAATAAGATAGACCTGTGCTATGTTGGGCTGCCACTAATTTATAAAAGTTAGAAACATTTTATAAAGCAAAAAGGTAATTTCGTTAAAATAATAATAAACTATGTGTTGATGCTGATGAATATTTGTGTTGATGCATTTTCAGCGTCGACTTCATCGACTACGCTGACTAATCATGGCAACCCTAGTGTTATGTAATGATGGACAAAATGACACTTCATGAACCATTTGCTGTATTTTTCAACCCCACTAGATGGTGCTCTTGGGTTGCTTTGACACATGCTTTGTGCCCTTTTTTTGAACAGAGAGCACCATCTAGTGCTGCCAAAAAAAACAGCAAATGGTTCATGAATTGTCATTTTGCCCATTAATATCTAAATAAAAAAGGCAGGTCTCAGATCAGTGTTGAACACTTTTAGCACAATTGCTACAGTGATGCCAATTGCTAATGATGATAATATAATTACTGGGCTGCTTAGTAGAAACCCTCATTCATAAGAAGTAATACTGTTTAATATTTCATGTTTCATGTATTTTTATGACTGGATATTTACTGAAGCAGTGGAGGTGAACTGACGGGGTTGAATGTACGATATCAAGGACCCTTCTTGCCAATCGAGCTTCTCAGTCCTTTACCCAGAATGCCCCCTGCATCCTTCCTGCCTGCCAACACTGGGGGGCCCAGCAGCCAGGTGTCGCCATGGTAGCAGAGCAGGTAAGAAAGCAGCCTCACCCAGGTGGGGACTCCGCTGCGCCAGAGGGGCCGAAACGTGATGGCGGGGAAGCTGAGGGGGCATTCCTGATGAGCCCAGCAGAGGGCGCCCTGTTGGGGGGTTTCCCTGGACAGGAACACGCATGGCCAATCAGCGCAATGTTAAAATGTAACTAGCATAAGTGTTTTTTTTTTTTTTTTTTTTTACTCACTTCAAGTAACGAATACGTTAATTGAACGGCAAATTTCCAAAAGGCACTCAGTCTACGGGAAACGTCATCAAGAAAACTTCTGTGTATTTAGAGAATTTAGGAAAAGTTCGTCTTTGGAATACAAGTGAGGTTTGGTTTCCACCACTGTATATGATGACGAAGCCTGTCTTTACGTTCTTTGATTGATGAAATGTGATTCAGGCAGCTCATAGAATAAGGTCATCATTGTACTGTAGATGGTCAGGGTTAAAATGAGATCCAGCTAAATTGGGGCTCCAAAAAGGAATGATTTCTCTAAGCTGAATTGAAACCAACATTTATTGTAGGACTTTCCAAAAGCAACAGTTCTATACCTCCACCATATTGTCCTTGCAAAGATCTCTGAGGGAGCCGTGAGGATGGAGATGTTACAGAGGCCGCTGCAGAGCCGTCCCTCTTCGCCTGCGGAGGCTTGTACTGTCAACGAAACCAACACCCTTCTAAAGGACACGTGCGATTGCAGAGGGGCTGCTGTCCAGCAAACACAGCAGAAGACAGTATGTAAGGAAGAAGTTCATTTATACCGAATCTGTGCCTCACCGAAAGAAAACAAAGATGTTCAGACATCAGTAAAGGGCCTGTCTCTACGAAAAAGTTTTCAGATACAATTTAAAAGAGCCCACACTGCTGGTTGATCTAATGCCCATGGCCAGACTGTTTCAGAGCCTTGGGGCAACAACATTAAAGACTCTTCTGAGCCCTTCTTTTGAACTTAGACCGGGGGGGGGGGTAACAAGAAGGTCCTTCTCAGAAGACCTGAGTGTCCTGTTTGCTGAATATGGGGTCAAAAGGTCATGGACATAATGCTGGCGCGTGACTGTTAAGAGCCTTTTAAGTCAATAATAATAGCAATGGTCAAAATGACACCTTATGAACCATTTGCTGTATTTTTGACTGCACTAGATGGTGCTCTTAGTTTACTTTGAGGGCAGGCTTGCTGCCTTTTTTTTTTTTTTTTTTTAAACAAAGAGCACCACCTAGTGGTACCCAAAAATACAGCAAAGCGTATTCAAGCGTAACATTGTTCACCGTTCAATAATAATGATAATCATCATCATAATCATCATCATCTTTATTCATATAATGCTTTGCAGCTTAAAGTGCTTTAGATGAGAAATAAATGGAAATAAAACTAAAGACAGAGAAGCAGGTAACATACAGCTCAATGAAATTATAGCAAGACGGAAAAAAGCTAAGCAATATAAATAAATAAGAGTGAAAACGCTAAATAAAGAAACTATTAAAAATTATAAACCATATAAAAATATAATGGAATAAAGGGGTTAAAGTTATAAAAGTATGAGCTAGTGGAGACTAGTAATCCTAAACAAAAGAATCTGAAAATCGATCCTGTATCTTACTGGGAGGCAGAGTAGAGAAGCCTAAGCAGGTAGGATGTATGTTCTAAAGCAGCTCCTGCTCAGTAATCTAGCTGCAGCATTTTCTTTGGTTTCTTTAGTGCCAAAAGTGAGAGACAGGTGAAGAGAGAATAACAATAGTCAAAACGAGATCAAATGAGAATGTGAAAGCGGCGGCGATTTACCAGAGACCTGGCCGGAAGCTTTGCTTTCCCGTCCCCGGCCACCTTTCCCTTGTTGGGGATGCGGGCGGCCTGCTCTTTGCAGAAGGCGATGTGCCGGTCGGCAGCGCTCTCGCCAAACCTCCGCTGGCAGACGGGACACTGGATGTAGTCTGGAATGTGAGGCGAAGCGTCGTGAATCTCTGCTCCATCATGAACTCCATTATCTATACCAGCGTTTCCCAATCCCGTCCTTGGGAACCCATAGTCAGTCCGCGATTTTGCTTGGAAGCTGAGAGAGAGCAAAAACAGAAGATCGACCATGGGTCCCTGAGGTCCAGAATGGAAAACACTGATCTATATTCTTTTCTACATGATTTTTGATTAGTGACAAATGGGCAGGATGGTCCAGAGTCTTCACCTGGGTCATAGGAGGGCGGGGGTGGGGGCAGGAGGGGGCCCCCTTCTTTCATGGCTCGGGTCACGCCTTTGGCGGCTCGGAGGGTGGCGAGGAACTCTTCGTGTTTCCTTCGCCAGTTTGACGGCTTTTTGGGTGGTTCGGGCTTTTTTGTTTTTTCAGGATTTCGCAGATTCATGGGAGCAGAATCAATGTTGCATCACCAAGTAGTGTAAGGATATCTCACAAAAAAAACAGCAGACTGCAGAATTTTAAACATAAACTTTCCCCCTTGAGTTCTACTGCAACTTTTACAAGTGGAATAAATTCACTCTTAGTGGAGAAATGTTAAAACTTTTTTTAAAAGTGAAAAATATTTTTTCCAATACATAACGATATAAATATTTCTGTGTTTTATCCATGGTTTTTTTTTTGGTAAAACATGGAAATATGAATGTATTTTACAGTTTGAACGAAAGGTGGTTAATGAGTACAGAAAATTAATAATACATAATAATATATAAAACATATGGTGTGAAACCTATCACCACTGTGTAAATTCTTTCATGAGAAAGTGGTCACGAAGACTCACCTTTGGTTTCAAAGGCTTTATGGTGGGAATATCGGTCCCTTCCGCCCTCTGTCTACTGGAGTCGAACGTCTTCCGTTTTTTCGCTGCATTTTTTTGGCAGATGGGGACATGCTTCTTCTACAAGTGGGATATAGTTCGTTGTTAGTGAGGAATGTCACCTTGGGCCCTCTGCTAGGATTGGCACTTTAAGTCCATGGAAGTGCGAGTGCCACAGTAGACAGAATTTGCTGGGGGGGGGGGCTTCTCCCTCTATAGGGGGGACAGGTCGATTTTGGGGCCCCAACTCAGCCATAAGCTCTGTGGCGACCAGCTTTCCCATGCCGTCTTCCTTGCAGCCCCGTTTTCTTTATAACCTGTATTTTCTTAACCCAATAAAAATCCCACAGCCATTACAGCCCAGTCTTGAGATGTGTTAATGCCTTATGACACCCTAAGGTTGTGGTTGAAGTTTATACCTGGGCGCACCTACACTCAAACCTGAATATCTTCTTTAAACATGTGTTTGCATTGCAGTCATCCTGTACTGAAGTTCCGCTACAATAATGAGACGGTCGAATTTTCATTCACTTTTAATGTGAAATGCTTGCAAGCAATGAGCTTTTGCTCTTTTTCTAGATCCTCATCCTTTATGTGCGGCCTTCCTTCCGCCATATTGCAGAGTAATCAATTAGGATTTTTTTCTTTATTCGATCCTATCAAATAATCGAATTTAATCGAGTAATCATGACTGTTCTAGTAAGACCGCTACGATAGCTTATGGAAAAGAAGTTACCTTTTACATAACAGTCATATCATGTTATTTTGCTGTTCTACCCTTAAGATGTAAATAACACTGGATCGTTCTTATTAATACGACGTTTGCAAATATTTTGATAATGCATGCCAGTATTTTTGTAATTTATTGTTTGTCTGTGTTATCCCACATATACATTAACTCTTTTTCGTCATTCCAAAAGACACTTCAATTCACTACAACACGACACACCCGCTGCGGCAAACGCAAAGCCACAGTTTATAGGGACTACAGATGTAAACTAGCAATTGTGCTATAATCTGGCTCATTTACAATCAATACTTGATTATTTCAGTGTATTGTTTGTTCATTAATGTGCATTGTCCCAAATAAAAAAATAAAAAAATAAAAAAATAAATAAATTGCGAATAAGATACAATGTCGCTCAAGCTGAGCATTGATTTCAGTCTCAGTCGCGCTAAGAAACTGAGAGATGTGACTATGGTCAGAAAAAAAGCGACACACTAACCAGGACTCCAGGGAAAAACGTCCTCCCACAGACCTTGCAAGACTTCAGCTCCTCGCAGGGGGGTGGAGTTTCTAAAACTGCCGAAATCAATGTCACAAATTATAAAGCCGGGTTTTCCCGGTGACATTCACCAGGTCACTCACCCGACGGACATTAGTTTTTACAGTTAGATTAAACATTATCTATACAAAATACATAGATTACTTACAGTAATAATAGTTATATATAGCAAATTGATGCCTCACACTAGATTTCCATTTTCTTATTTAATTGTATTTATTATATATATATAAGAAAATGAAAATACCGTGTGAGGCATCAATTTCGTATAATGAATATACGTGCAGTATTTTGTAAACGTAACCGATCACTATTCAACAATCTATAGATGGTATCAGTAACAGGCTAGATTGCAGCTACAGCATATAATACCTAATTTTTTTAAAAGTCAATTTCTCACCCCCAGTCTCCTCCATCTTTCCTTCATATACACCCCTGAGATGCGGCTACAGCTCGTCTCCAAAGCCGCTTCACAGTCCAGTATAAACCTATTTCATTGGCTCTCTTCCTGGTCAAGCCAGGGCGAAGCGACGGTTATTCTTTCTTTTCAAAGGGAGGTAGCTCTTCTAACAGCACGCAGCTATCTATTTATCTATCTTAAAATTCTTCTAGCGAAAATTCATTAATTCAAGCTTGAATGCCATCTTCAGAGAATGAAGAGATTTAACAAATATATCTAACATTACCTAACCAGCACAAGCGGTTAGAGGATGCATGCATATTTTAGTGTTTCAAGGAAAATATGAAGCTATCGTAAACCTTCTCAACCTTTATGACTGTGAAATCCCAAGAAACACATTTTTACCACTGAAACCAAAGTTAACTTTGAAAAAACAAAAGCTAAAAAAAAAAAAAAAAAACGCAATACATCTCTTGTATCGTACTTCCACGCCAATGCAAGGTGGACACGATGAAAACAGCGGATGGTCTTCAAAATGTTATGAATATTTATTAGGAAGAAGTAGATAAAATAATTCAGTGACGTTCTGCTTCTAACCGCAACCTCCAGTGTAGTCATTACGGATATGAACCAAATGACTGGGAGGAAACCGTTTTAAGAGTAAGACATTTCGTTAATTAATGGGCGTCGTTTGGTCCGATCAGTATAGCCCCGAGTATTTTGTTACAGTTGCCAGTCATCCTAAAAAAAAGAAAAAAAAAGTCCCATGTAAACTTGACTTGGCCTCTGATTTTTTCAATGGCTAGAGACGCCCCTGGTGTTATTGAAATACCCTTCAGCAATTAAGGTTCTTAACTGTAATCTCCCAGAATAATATCCATCCTTTTTTCGTGGGTGTGACTCTGAAGAAACGAAACGGGCTTTCTATTGTTATTCAGCTGTTACTGCAAAACTTTAGGTACGTGTAATACGATTGTTTCGCTTTTGCCAGTTTGTCAAATAGTAATGAAGCTAAATTTCTCAATTTGCGCATCCATTTCAATTGACTGGAGAAACGATCTATCTTTTAATAGTTAAAATAGCCTAATGTGGCGCTAGCAGAAGGGGTGCGGGTTTACGGAAAGGAAAAAAAGACATGATTACAAAAATAATAATGTATAACAAAAGTCTCCTCTACCTAGGCACCGTGGGAAAATACTGTAGAGGGAGATGACGTCATTGTGACAGGGAAATGGCTGATGCTGGAAGCTGTGCCCTGGCCCATCGTATAGCCGGAAGGAGCGCACGTTAAATTTGTTGTAGGTTTCCTCTTCCAGAAAACACGTTCAGTATGATGCATTAACCAGGCTGTCATCATAGCATGAAGGTAGGTCATGCATAATGTACTCCAAATCCGGCAAAAGCGTTTTGATTGGATCGCAGCCTCTAGCGAGTCATGGTGGTATGAGACAGGGTCTTTGGTACAAACAAAAAAGCATGTATGGGACGACGGTTTTATTCTCTACAAAAATCTCATTACCATGTTTTAAAAATACAGCTTCCGAACCGATGAATCCATAGACGATTATAGCAGGTAAGATTCCAATTTAAAATACAGTAGGTTCCGCAGCGTATCGTCGGGTAATGGTGTTAGGATGCACATTGTACTGTACTGTATTGTTTCCTATTGTTTCCTAGGCTACTGGTAAAGGACCCGATCATCAAACACGTTACAAACTAAACCAGTTTTGTAGATGATAGTTGTATTATAAGCCCCATCTCCGTGGCTGTGCATCACATCGGTTCGCTATTGTTTCCGAAACCTTTTGTTGACGGTACTACCGCATCTGGAACAAAGCGCTGTGTCCGGGCCCACAAGAACACAACGTTTACGCCATTTGGAGAACATTTCTTGGGTGGTTTTACATTGCCATCTTCTGCTGTTTTGTAAATTTCCTCAGCATGTTGCACTGGGTCAAATCTAAACGCGTATCATGTATTGAGCTGCAAGGGCAGACTTTTTGAAATTACGAAGAATGTCACATGCGTGTCGCCTTTACACAACAAATACGCCCGAATTATATTTAAATTAAAAGTAAGAAATTGATCCATGCGCTGAACTGTTTAAGTGGTGATACAGCAGCGTCGTTGTTTAAAGTAAATGTAGTTTCTGGTTCCAAGTAGCATACGCACAAAAAAATCCAACAAAAATGCAATACACAAAATCATGTGTCTAACCACAAAATTGCGATTCATTGTATTTCATTATAATAACATACTGCCATTACCCTTATCTTAAACAGGGGCTCTATGGTACATTAATTTGCATCGTAAATCATTTTACGGAATCGTACGAAAGTGACTTTAACCAGTGCTCCATTTAATGTGGGTTATGTACAAGTTCATATTTCGGTATATTCATATGAATGATTTAGCAGATAAGCCCGGTCACCCCAGGGATTAATTTTGTACGATCTTATGTATTACATTTATATGGCACGAATGTAACAAGCTGAATTTCGTTGAACCTCCGAACGTGTCCATAAACGTCTTGGGCTTTCCCGGGCCGTACTCTGAGGAGCCGTGATTGCTGTGACACTCACAGTGCATATTTCACTTGTTGAATTATTTAATAAGTGACAGTCAACTGTCGGTTTATTTTGAGCAAACAAAACCGCCCATCTGTTCTTGTGGTCCGGGCAGGCTGCCTAACGTGGCGCTGTGAATGCTCACAGTGTAGCTGTGGCCATGCTCATTGTATCAGCTGTGAGCAGCTCCGTGAAGGAGCCCAGTCTCTCCCCCGCTCATCTCTGTATAAGGAGCCCACTTGTGCACTAGAGGGCAGAACCTCTCAAGTCGGATGCACATCACAGTAAGCATGTCCAGGTTTTGGTGTACTTCCGGGCCACCAAAGCCATCAAGAACATACTACTAATCCCATTTCTTAAACCCAAGACATCAGCATTTTCTTGGTGCATTAAGGATACAACTCTGTCTTGCTCAGCCTGTATAACCACAAAGCTCTTAATGCACATCCAGTGCTCAGCCTGTTTGACTTCAGTCCCTGTCCTGCTCTTGGATTAATATTTTGACTCAGCCACTCATTGGTCATTCCCAGCTAAACCCTAGAGGATATATGGTGGCCCAAAAAGGGTTCCTTCCCTAGTGTTTTTCATTTAGAGACCTGTGGGGCACTTCAGCAGAGTTGCTTATTACACTCTCTAGTATTTCTTACAAGATTCAAGTCTGTGTTTAGCATGTAGAAGCCTACTGATGGCAAGTAGAGCAGCAGTGATAAGAATATGAATTAATGGTTCAAGTCGTAGTTCGAGTCAAATTTCTGTTGTACCATTCGATCAGAGTCCTCAACCTAGATATATGAAGGTTAAAAACCTGATATAGATCTGTAACCAGTGTACCTTTCTCTGAAAGAACTATTACTGTTAGTTCAATATTTTAAAAAATCTATATTTTATAATCGATAAATCAGAAATTAATCTTGTACTCTGCCCATCTCCCTGTCATGGCCCTAACAAGCCACGCCTGTCCCACTCATCTCCTTCCTGGAAATCACTCCCAGTTGCCTCTCATTAGCTCCCTCCTTAGGCCCATATATTTGTGCTTCCCAGTCCTTTGTTCCTAAGTCCAGTCATTAATGTCAAGCTTTCCCGTTGCCTGTGTCTTTCCCGGTTTCCTGTCCGCCCATTTTGGAATCCCTCATGATCCTGTTTGTTTCCAGACTATATTTCTTTAACCCAATAAACCCCCTTTATTTCGCCGCAACACCTGCCCTCAAGTCCTTCACCCCTCAAGTCGTGTTAGTTTATTTAGTTAATTAATTAAACATTACAACCCTGTAATGTATGACTATTAGAATAGGGATGGATTTATGATTATGTATGCTTTAATTTTACTGACAGCTGATTGTCATTTTACTATTCAGTGCTATTCATTTCAAGAGTCAAAAATAAAATTTAGAATACCCTGACCTTTCATTCATTCATTAACTAAGAATTCATTCATTTAAACAAATTCCTTCAATGATTAAGAGCTCAGTGGGGAAAACTACTAAGATATACCAAAAGTGTCTAAGGAAGCAGGATTGAGGGTGATTGATTTGAAGTGGAGTGCACCAACTTTGTACTGTATGACCTAAAGCAAGTCAAACAGAACTCTCTACTATTCAGCAGAATGAAAAACAGTCCATGCTTCAGGAGTGTTACTGAAGACCAGTGCTTAAAAATAAGATACTAGAACCAACCAGCTACATCTCAAGAGTCCAGGAAAGTTTCAGTTTCTGTGGGACAATGATGCTAATTGGCGTGATCAAATCCATCCTCCTCTATTACTGTGCTCCTAATTCAGAAATGCGAACAGGGAAACAATCTGTTGGCCTTCCAAGACTGTAATTGAATAACCCTGTGATAAAGTCTTCTGGTGCCATTGACACAAAACCAACATTTCATGCTGTCCATCTGAACCCGTCCTGCAGGCCCTGCTATGGTGAAATGTGGCAGCGATGACTGATGTTGAATCAACATATGCAGACTTCATAGCCTCAGGAAGAACTGGGCGACGGAACGCACTACACAACATCCTGGGGAACTCCAGCGATCTGGACTCCAGAGAATTGTCCCTGAAGTTAACAGAGCTTGAGATCAATAAAGCAAGTGAGTCCTTCCTCATTTCTGTCACATTGGGGGGTCACAATTCAATAATGGCAGTTCATGCAAACCTTCCCTCCATTTTCATGTCTCATTTTAGAGTAAATTCCCTAAATGTAATCAAAAGTCATATTTTAAGATACGATAAATCAGCTTTCTAGCCAGAAATAATCATGTCGTGATTTTGGTAGGTTGATTGGAGTTACCAAATTGCCCAAAGGTGTGCATGTGTGAGTGAATGTGGTGCGAGTGGATGTGGTGTGAGTGTACTCTGTGAAATACAAAGCTGTGTCAAGTAGAGCTGTAAGATGAGTAAAGTAGTCATTTGAATATAACGGAGTTCTGATCATATAGATAGTAAAAAGGACAGACCATCTGACTGAAAGCTTTTGCAGCAGATGCCAAATCAGCAACTACATCACCACCAAAGGACAAATTATCCTGTAGCTCCTGTAAGCAGCAGTTCTATGAACGATGAATGTATTTCTGATAATTAGGATTGCTGTCCAAATAGGATTGCTACCATTGTCTTTGCTGGTCATATATTTAATGCATTGGATTAATTTTAGTTTTTTACCTCATATTTGGCATGAGCTTCTTTCCACCTGTTCCGACACCCTATAGTTAGTGAAGGAAAAAATGCTGCTCCATGAACCATTTGCTGTATTTTCTGACCCCACTAGATGGTGCTCTCTGTTCAAAAAAAAAAAGAGCACAAATCATGCCCCAAAGCAAGCCAAGAGCACTATCTACCGGGGTAAAAAAAATACAGCAAGTGGTTCATGAGGTGTCATTTCATCCATCACTACCTTTAGTGGATGGATGGTTACTGAAGATGAACGGACAGATGTCTCCAGCTGTGCTTTTGCCCTCAGGTGAGGGAGATGAAGTTGAGGAGTCCCAAAACTCTTCTAGAGACCAGGCTGTGGACTCCGAGGAGAGCAAGCCAGGTAGCAGCTAGCCGCTGTTTTTGAGCCACGGAGTCTGGCCATCCCCACCACTAGGGGGAGTGTGACACACTTCTAGGGGGGGGACTGAGGACAGGCTGCGCCATGAGCTGCTGGCACGGCGGTCGCCCCACCGCACCCTGGCATAGGAAGGCTCGCCAGCTAACTACACAGATGGGGGCACCTGCAGCAGCTGACCGCCTCTGTGCCTTTAACAACGGCGGAAGGTCCCCTGCCGAGGTTCGCAGGCTGCGTAGTTCCGTGTTTTTTGTATAATCGCAATAGTTAATAAGAACTCCGTGCAAGTAGGTTAGTTCCTATTGCTGCTGCCAAGCTGTGGCTTTTTTTTTAGGGTTCACGCCGGAGGGAGGTTACAAATTATCGACGCAGGAGTTCCTTTGAGCTGTAGCGTAACAATGAAACATTAAAAGGGATTTCGGAAACGGTGGAATATAGCTGTCAGACGCAAACAGCCAGGTAATGACCCTTCCTTCTTTGTCTGCCAAGTCTTAACTACAGACAAAGGAGAAGCTACATTCATGAATTTCTCCCAGTTTTTTTCTGCCAGACACTCAGAGGCACCATATGGGTCAACAAATTGACTGTGAGGACCTGTTTTCTGCCAGCTGTCCTGACGGCTATAAAGTGAAATACACATGGATTTATAATCTGTGAACTTTACTGTTATATAAACTGCCAGTGTTTTTTTGCCTAAAATGTTTGTACAATGGATAGACACTCTGTTTAGTGTAATTTTATAACCTTTTGTGTGGCGGTGTTCTGTAATTTGTAACACTTTTGCTAAGAAAGCTTTTTAAAATAATTTTGCTCTTATTTTACTTTTTAACTGATGATATCTGAGTTGTAGAACTTATTTGTTACTATGTGCAAATTCTACCAATTGGGTGCCCATCTGACAAACATCCCCTTTAATGCATTCAAAATAATATTTGAATATTTCGTAGCTAACATGATATAAATTGCTTCATAGGAATGTGATTGCCTATAGAATTTAATAAACCTTGACTAAATATGAGTAACAAACTTATGCAATATTCTTTTATAATGTGTGTGCTAGAGTGAAATTTCATTAAGATCTGAATCAGTAAAAATAAACCTGCCTCTTTCTGTAAGACAGCGTAAATCGTTGTGCATTATTTAATGCGGATATAGGATTTTCTGTTTAATTTCGGGGTGAGACTGTTCCTTTGTTCTGAGTGTCTTTTTGGTAACCGTCTGCTGTATTGTACAGTGGTTTCAGATTAATGGCTTTCTACATGTATTTTGATTATGTACTTTTTGAATTTTCTAATCTACATGAAGCTGCTTGTTTAATTTATTGAATAAAGTACCCATTAATCTCAAGCCGAGTGCGTTATGGATATTCAGCTTCTTCCCTCCTTGCTTGCTGTGTCTCTCTTCTGCCTCTTTTGTTCTCAAATGCCCAGGAATAACAGCAGGGCGAGCCCAGCGTTTCCTAGACGATAACCCACGTGTTACACGCTTCATGCATGTTACACATCATGTTAAGGATGCCGGGAAGGGCTGGTTAGTGATGTGGAACTCTCAAATATACATATGCAGTAACACAGTCCAATGGAGACTGATTTATCAACCCTGATTATGCATATGTGTGCATGCACACACAAACACCCACACACATATATTTGTATTCCTATCTTTATGGGGACTCTCCCTTCATTTTCTATGGGCAAAACTCTAATCCCAACATGATGACCTTAACCCTTACCCAACCCTAACCTTTCCCATAAGTAACCAAACAAAAGACTGCATTTTTACTTTTTTTGATTGAAGTCACAGATTATTATAAAATTGAGTAAAAAAAAAAAAACAGCCTTCATCCTATTGTGGGGACATCTGGTCTCCACAATGGAATATAAAGCCCCCCCCCCCACACACACACACATCCAGATGGATTTTCAATCTTAATGACCTTGCAAAAAAAAATAAATAAATAATTGTTTCCTGTTTCACTGTTAATTATAGCATGGGTTTGTTAGATCAATTAGTGAATATTTTAAATGTTTATAAACACAAATACACTGCCAGTTTGGCTATTGGAGGCATCCGCGATTTTTGTTTGACCTCATGCTACATAATGATCCATGAAAAATACCAAATCCTGTCTGAAAAATACTTAATCCCCAGTTCCTTTGTATAGCTCTGAAAACATCTTACCTCATACTAGACTAATGCCAGGCCAAGATTCTGGTAGTGATTTTTAACGTTTCAAACGTAACATTACAAGCAGAAATCGGGTAACATTCCTACTCTCTCAAAATCTACATCCAAAACAGGCAGCTGTCATGAGGCATAAGGAGATTCGTTCTGATTGCATCACTCATACCTTTCAAAAACAATTTTCTCCTAATTTAACCCCAAATTCACAAAAAAGAAAATCAAACTTTTTTATAAAATGAAATCACATATATTGGTATAATTTGTGTCAATTTGAATGGCTATTAGACATTTTTCCCCGGCCAGAAGAAACTTAATGATATTATACATATGAAAAAGGACGTAGGAAATGATTCCTGCAGGCTACGCCCTCAGCTGGACTCATTTTGCTCGGTGACATGACTGTGGATTGATTTAAAGAAAATAAAATAAAACACAAGACCTATATACAACACAAACCCTGTAACACATTCAAATGATAAGCACTGGGATGGCAATGTACAGGCAATTACATTATATGCAAGAGAACATGACAGATATCCATCTATCAATCTGTTCATCTATCCATCCATAAATCCATCAAGCCCCTGTTTGCCTGCCTTCATCTGTAAATCTTTCTGTCGATCGTGAAATAATCCACATGTCCTTTATTAGAAATTGTAAGTGTAGGATATATTTCAAATTGATCTTCATAACCACCATTATGGTCATGCACATGACTATATTTGTATTTGATACTGGGCAGACATTCTTACCTGTATGGCACTGGTAGACACCGTTACCTGTATGGCACTGGTAGACACCGTTACCTGTATGGCACTGGTAGACACCGTTACCTGTATGGCACGGTTAGACACCGTTACCTGTATGGCACGGTTAGACATTGTTACCTGTATGGCACGGGTAGACATTGTTACCTGTATGGCACGGGTACACATTGTTACCTGTATGGTATGGGTACACATTGTTACCTTTTGTCTTGGCTAATTCCCCTGCAGCTCTATCTGATGTCTGGGCCTCAGAACAATCCCAGTAATCCCAGCAACACACTTTACATTCCTTGTTTTCCAGAAGATTCTAATATCATTCTTTTAAACTGGGCTTTGTATTTTGCAGTTTTTCCATTTTAATTCTGTCAGCCCCAACAAAGAACATAAATGAGAAACACAGGACTGCACTGCAGACTAAATGTAACAATTCTAAGATATGCCCTAGTGCAGACACATTTCAAAATAGGGTAACGGGTCATCGATCTAACCTGCGAATTGTGTTTAATCTACATGTCCAGATGGAAAGAAAATTAATTTTGATTGAGAATTATTTCAGTAACAAACTATGCTTTGTAACCTTTGTAAGTGTAACCTATTTGCACATTGCTAAAGATGGAAACAGTAATGCAGGCGGTTGCTGCTTAAGCCACATTAACCTGGCTTAAAATTTGTCAATGACAAATTCATAACGCCAAACTGGCAAAGGGCTATATGATACAAAAAGGATGGTATACAATACTACCATGACAGTTATGTTTGTGCTTATTTAAATTCACAGTACGCTGCATCAAAGAAACGTGCATGGAGAGCAGTCAGTGGCGTGCAGTCCATCCCAGGGCCACAGATGGGAATATACCCTGGTCGGGACGCTAGTCCATCACAGACCCACACGCTCACGCACCTGGAGCAGTTCAGAGACCCATTTCACAGAGGTGTATGTCTGCAACCAGAGGCCTAGCAACAGGACAGGCAAGGCAGGCCAATATTTGGGGCCCTGAGCTGGGAGGGGCCCCTGAGGGTGGTAATTACCTATACACTGCAACAACAGTTCTGCTTTATTTGTGCATTTTGTTTTTCAAAAAAAAAGTGAAAATAAAGCACTTGTGTTTATTAAATTCTTTGCTGATAATAATAATTTAGGTTGGGTGGATTGGGGGCCCCATGTCGTTTTTTTTCGGCTCCTCAGGATTATTAAAATTGCCTCTATCTGCAATACTGTACTAAATAAGCTACGGTGTATTTCCATATATGACCACTAGGAGCTGCTGTTGTATAAAGCAAGCGTTCAGTAAAACAGTATGTAATACACAATCACAAAATAATTTAAATGAATTATGTAAAAATGCAGACACTTCACAACTGATGACTGGAGATGAGCACTAAGAAACACACATATTATGAGTGCATGTGTGTTATACACACACTCACTCACACAAATTTGTAACTATATATTTGTGGGGACTCTCCATTCATTTCTATGGGGAAAACTCTAATCCCAACCTGACAGCCTTAACCCCTACCCAGCCCTAACCTTAACCATAAGTAACCAAACTTTTGGCATTTTTAGATTTTTGATTGCATTCACAGATCTTTGCGGGGACCTGAAAAATGGTCCCCACAACATCAAAACAACAGGTTTTTATCACATGGGTCCCCACAACGCTACCTATACACATAATCCACACACACACACACACTCCTATTTATCTATATTTCCCATACCACTTACCCAGTTCAGGATCACACATATATTTTCTCAGGAAAAAAAAAACAATTTAACATTATTAGAACATATGCCTATTTAGAATAACACATCAAAAAACATCAGTGTATGGATGGTTAAAATGTCACTGCTTACTGTAGTTAACTTTAGCACATAGGCTGTGATACAATAGTAAAAGGAACTTCATCCAACCAGTAGGTAACAAACATATATAAAGGTATATTAGGTTTAGAGCTGGGCTTAGGGTTAGAGCTAGGCATAGGGTTGGTATTAGGGATAGATTTAGGCTAGCCAACCCTGGCTCCAACACTAATGGCAACCCTAATCCCAACCTTTAAAGTTAATTTATACTTATGTGCGAGTGTATGCTGTAGGTACAGCATAGCCTCATATCCTATGCAGTAGCCAATGCCTTTCACGCACCTCCCCAGAAATGCACCTACATGTCGAGGCGACGCAGACCGCAACAACCGCGATTGGTCTTCTTGAGAGCATCACTCTTCCTCCTGCACAACTGTTTTATTGTTGTCAGTCACCAGCTTCGGGAATTTTTAGTTGTGTTTAGCTCACTCCTAGCCCGCTGTTTTTGTCACGGTTGCAATTGTTCATGCTGTTAAAAAGAAAACATGGTTGCAGCAGCAGTTCATGCTTGGAGAATTTCAGATGTGATTTTTTTTTTTTTTGCAATAAATATGGCAATATTCATAAAGCAAAAAAGAAGCTTAAAATTTCAGTAGCAAATACAAAAATAATTATGATTAGCTGAGCTCATGCAAAGCAGAGGTGGTAAAAACAGACTTTGAAATGTATGATCTCGAAAAGGAACAATCAACAAATTTGCAAAGCTTGCTAAGTTTTGTTTCCTATGTTTCGGCGGTGTAGCTGCAGAGGACAGACATTCCAACCACAAGAATAAATGCTGGCATTGGTGTAGGCCTCTTGCATACATTCTGGGTAGACTCAGCACAGAAGTATAAAACGACCTTTACTTTAAGCTACCATAAGCCCAGTGTTCAATTGTGTCAGAAGTCTAGGGTGGTTCCTGGGCGGGCAGTCAGAGCATGGCTGGCCGAGGTAAAAGCTTTTATGAGCGGGGGGTCCCAGACCCCCCTGGAGCCCCCCCCATTCAAACACTGAGTCGGAGACAGAAAAGTCTCTGACATACACGACGGTCACTGAACCAGTCACGGGCCTGAATATTCACTCGATTATTCATTTCAAATTCATCGCTCGGAGCATTTATACGAAACGCTGCTTCCATGGTATTTCGTGTTTGGATCTCTCCTGACAGAGCTAGCCTGTCACTCAGCCCTTGTTTTTCACTCACGCCCAATCAGAGGCAGCCATTTCCGCCGGTTCGCGTTCAGGGAGCGATCGCGGTCTGAACAGAGCTACGCAGCGTTAATTTCAGCTACGTTCATCCCCCGCCTCTCTGCACTCCCCCCACCAAGAGGCAGACGTAGATCGCGGTTTGGATGTATACCGCGGCAAAAAGGCTCCGTGCCCCTCCCTGCTATTTCCACCCACACTTACTGGCTCAGATTACATGTGCAGAGGTCACACGTGGTGTTTGGGGCTGAGCCCCCCAGCCCACAAAGTGGCCCCCAGCCAGAGCTGTGGCTCACGGCGCCTCAGAGGGGGGCTCACTTGGCGTACCACGATGAGGCGGGTCAGTAGCGACACTCCTGCTGCTTGCTGCCCTTTTTGCGTGTATTGCGCAGGAACATGCGTGTGCGTCTGCGCATACGTCTGGCCTCGCGCACACGTATGTGCAAAGATCCGAAGCACCAGGGTTCTCAGTGTCGCCATCTCCAAAAGCATCACACGGTTCATTACCAGTAAAATACTCCCCCCACTGCAGTCTCTCCCAACATGACGTTGAACATTTTTAGCCTTTTCAGCATATTTGTTCAGTGTTTAGCTTGTTTGCTAGGCAGCAGTCCTGTGTTAGAAAGCACGGCGACTCTGTGGAACCCCCCCATCCCGTCTAAGATAAATGCGAAGAAATGAAAATTCAAAAACTAATAGCAGTCCAAAGGTCTCAGTGTTCAGATGACGGTTTAAAAAAAAAAAAAAACGTACTTAGTATTAATGCTTTTCCGTGTTTTGCAAACTCAAAGGTGAATTTTGCATTAAAAATAAGAAAGCGCGGGTATAAGTTACCCTGCACGCACCTCTGTGCCATTTAACCACTCAAGTAACAGTTCATCAGCATTTTTTAAGAACTTGATAGAACTTTAATAAATGACAGGCTTCACTATATTTAACATATTTTCCTAACCAGACTCACTTTTTTCCCCTCTGTAATACATTAAACAAAGATTGATATAATAAAGTTTGTGGCTTTGGATGTAAATATGTTTTATTTTTACACAGAGGTTAGTTACTTCTCAAGGAATGCAGTGTTACCACACATACTTTACTAAATTGGTTGATTTTTTTTTTTGCATCGTTACTTGATACTCTTTGCAAAAAAAGGGATTTTTGCTTTTGGAAATAATGAGGTTTGCACTGAAATGAAGTTCTAAGTTCATGCGGTCTAGACGTGCCGTGTCTTTGCAGCTGGAACAAAGAGACGAGAAAAATCAGCTATAGCAGTGAGTACAGTTTCAGTGCTGGGGGTTCACCTTCCAGAGTTTAATTGCACTGCATGAGATATTGAATAACCAGGGCAACATTCCAATCGCACATAATGGTGATAATGAGAGGGTTATGCTGCAGGGTCGAAGTTTATGCTTATTGTGTATTCAGCAAGCTGCACACTAAGCAGGACGCAGCTGCATCGTTTGCCAGTGTTTTAGCGCACAATCTGACGTCACACACGGAACGACGCTGGCCCCTTTTCACTGGAATATAAATAATAAATTAGTCATGCATTTCCGAGCGAGTGATTGATCAGAACAAATCTGCATGCTAAACAACCTGGAAAAAATAAACCCAAGTTGGTCTTCTCATCCACATAAGGTCCAGATGTACAGGATGCATTATAATCTGCATCGGCACTTCTGGTGACCTGCTGGGGACATCTGAAAAGAGTTTCCTGCTTTCTTTAATTTAACCATAGACTATACAATATATAAACCAGGATAAGATACGAGTGTGAGTCTTATTAATAGACCTCCTGGACATCGCCAAATCGCGCCATGCACTCCCGGCTGTGCGCTATATGACCTTGTCTTAGTGCAAAAGATCATTAGCCAGACAACCCAGTCGGTCAGCATTTAATGACTCCAGATTTATTAACTGCACAAAAGAATATATTTTTATTATATAAGTATTCTGTGGGTTTATGTCTGGAGTTCATATAATGATGCCTTTCTATTCAGGCCGCAGAATCAAGCCGTCATTTTAACAAGCAAAATGATCAATGCAAAATCCTGTTACAAGACAAGCCACAATGGTGACGAAGGAAGTGAGATACTAATAGACATAAGAATGTGATTCATTATATTAAAATAGAGTTACAATGGCTACATGAAGCGGAGCTACGAAGACAAAGGGTTTTTAAATTGGGGAGAGGGACCGAGTTGCAGAACATACGTCTGGAGCTACAGGTAATGCGTATTCGGCGCCATATCTGGGATGCGGGGGATGGATGGCGAGAGGCTCCGGAATAATTTGCTGAGATGAGAATGTATGTTGACTTACCTTCACGGCGGCTCTTAGTGAAGCACTTACAGTTTCATTCAGCAGCTTTTAATGGGGTTTTAATGACGGCACCTGAGCAGAATAAGAGCAGACAAGCGGCCGCGGCTTTTGATTTATTTCTGTACATGAAACGGGGAAGCCGTCTGCGCCTCAGCGAATGGGATTTTCGCCTCGAGTACATTCTCACGTTTGTCGCGCGGCTGTGCCGCCCCCTTTTCCTCCGGGGGCCCCCCCAGTCGCAACATCTGATTTGATTGTGTCTCTGCTCCCATTTGTAAGTAACAGCACTTAGGCTGGAGAGCCGCGGGTAGCTCGAGTGCCTGCAATGTATCAAAGAGGTTCCGTCGTCCAAAACAAGAAAAAACAATCTAGGTTAATTACCAAATGGAGCGTCTCCGGGCTGTCAGACCGCGGTAGCCTTAATTGTTCACCGTAGCGAGACTCTTGCCATTCTTCGGTACCGCTAATGCAATGAGAACGCCTCGCGGATTTTTACCGTGGGAGGCATTTTATCAAGTCGTACACAGGTGCACGGTAGACCCAAGAGTGCATTAAAGATGCGAAACGTACACAAGGTAATTTCCAAGTGCTCCGAAACACAGCGCACATGCAGATTTGCATGCAGGCAATAGCGCGTAGTCTGCATTTAGATACAATACTTTACAGATTAAATATATGTGCTTTCCAGCTTTGTCTAATGTTCGTACAGAGGTCAAGAAATAAAACACTTGGGAGACACTTGGGAAAGAAGAGCCTGGAAAGTACCTCCAGTATAGGTGCTAAAAGCGGCATCGACGTGTTTTGAAAACGTATCTGCTAACGAGTGAGTTGCAAGGAATATTAGGCGTGTACAGACTCAGATGTAATTTTAAGCCTCCGTGAAGTGACTGACAAGCTTGAAGAATGTTGTTAACCATAGAGAATTGGTACATTGTTAATGGAATATACTATTAATTTACTCACGGTTGTGCCAAAATACCTTGGATGCGAAAAAGAGTCAGGAAGGGGAGAAGTCTTAAGGACATGCTAGATCTTGGGTCTTATCTCGCGTTAATCAGATCAGCCTGATAAGCAGGGGTGCAGTACGGCGGGGAACGTTAGGACCAGTCCAAGGGCCCCTGAGTGACTGGGCCCCTAAAAAAATTGGAACATAATTGGACTGATCTGGGAAGGGGCCCTGTATGATAAACTTTCAGGGGGCACAAAAGCTCTAGAGGTACTCTTGCTGATAACACAATGCTTCCGATTCTCCTTTAAATGATATGTCCTTTCATTGAACACGTTACCCTAAATATCAATTTACACATTCACAACAAAAAATCCTTAACTGATGCATAAGCTGCACTTTATCGACATAACTGATTCCATGACCTATGACTCATATTAATCGTCTGTGCTGTTTCAACCTCATAACAAAATGCCTTTTCAACTAGTACACTGGAAATGACTTCTGCGTCATGAAATGTCATACCTTTTGTTGGCTGTAGGGGGCAGTCAATAAAAACAGATGTGACTCCCAGGCGCATTCCCAAGATTCCTTTCATGTGCCCTGAATGCCTTCTGTAAAGAAGCAAAGTATCTCTCCTACAACCACAAAAATAAACTCTGAAGTGCAGCCTCCACACAACACGGTCATTTTTACATTAAATACACTATTTGCTTGTCCTCCACGCGCTTGTGTGGGATTCTCTCTGGTTGCGATTTCTTCACAAACCTCTGAGAAATGCCGGTCAACTCGCTTGGTGACTCGACTGTGACAGTCTTCAGTTTTCTATTTTTTGCAACTACAATAGACTCTCATTATATTATACAATTATTCTGAACTGTTTTTTTTTTTTGTACTACGTACATACCTTTAAGTCATATCGAAAGACATTAATTCTGGTTATTAACGTCCTCTCGACAATGTACCCGACCACGTGTTTTTCAGCGAATACTCAGAATGTTTATGCAATAGCCGCCACACGATAAATTTAATTTAAGAGTACAAAGGGCATTTTGATTTACTATTCGAAAGCCGAAAGGCACTTTTACCTGGCTGCCGCTTCCAGACGGCGTCCTGCTCGAGTGACATTTACTTGTCGGCATGTCAGCTGTTGGCAAGAAGCACAAGACGCCCGGTTTCCATCGTATGAACTTGATGTGGGTTCATTATAATGGGCTTTATTTTGTCAATGGGCCTTTTTAACTCATTTCACGGAAGTGTCCTTGATTCCATTATTTTTTTCTTTATTGAATGTACTCATCCCTGGTCTCAGTGACCCAGATTTCTGCAAGATGGCCCTCCCTCTGCAAATGGGTACAGATCTATTAAATTCACCTATACAATTATAGGAGATAACCTTCTGTGATTTACCACTTTCATAACATCATAGGGGCCTCATCTGACAGGCATCCCCAGAAAATTAGTTTAATTGAGTCAAATAAATTAATCTCCCTCAAAACATGAATATAGAAAAGCAGAATGCAAATACACTAGAAAATGACAACCCCCACCCTTTGTCCTGGGGCAAGTATTATAACTGGGACAAATGTTATTTACACTGTTTGCACTTTGAGTGACCTGCGTTGACCATTAAAGTCTAAAAGCTTTATTTTGTCTCTTAGAAACCTTGAATAATAAGGGCATTTATCATTTTTCAGAAATTAAGCAGACGGATGATATTTTAAAATATTACTGCAGGAAGCATAGAAGACTCATCTGAAAAGGAATATGATTATACGGCCATTTATGCTGGAAAATTGCAATTATTCTATAGCTGTTTAGACATGGTAGAGCTTATACGCCACACAAAATGGCACTGGTTAAACTGGAATGTATTGGGAGCATGAAAAGGTCATTTAAGACGCATTAACAATTATTTATTATAATTATAACAGTTCCTAATATTTTAAAAATCACAAACACCAAGCTAGCTGACCATTAGCCTGCTTTAAAATTGGTATATAGAATCGAGAGATCTTAAAATGAAGTGGATTTTGGGGGTAGTGGTTTCATTTTAACATTTTGAAAAGCATAGATACTTGAAGCAAAACACGGGGATGGAACTGAAACGTAAACGAACTAAATAAAACAAACAGAGCTGGACTCCACAGCGACCGTCAGGAAGCGGGCTGGCGGGTCCACAGATCATCCCTTACGAGGGTTAACTGAGAGCACAGGCCAGGAGCCCAGCTGTGTCGAATTAGCGACGCGTTGGCGCGTGATGGACAGCCGTCCGCGACGCGCTCCTGGGGCCCCGCGTCAGCAGCTCGCCACTGAGGGCCACCAAGCCGTGACGGACCAGCCAATGAGCAGCCGGGGCCACCACCACCGCCTTCCAAATGAGACGGCAGGGGCTCGAAAACATCACGGACACGGTCGCTCAGATGCATGCTCCTAGGTTTCTCCATTAGCGCCTGATAAATTTTAGCATGGCTGCTACTGAGATTCATATTGCAGGCATATCAAAGACTCTGCCGTATCCCACATGAGCCAGAGGACACACTCTCGGCTTCATATCAGCCGCAGTTTAAGTCGGAGCCGTTACGTGTCATGGGTGTGTCACTGAATCCATTCAGTGTATACCCAGTCGTTGACTGTGTGATGACTGGGACCGTCCCAGATTGATCTGGACTGATCCCACACAGGCCCCTCCTCATGTGCTCCCCCTCACCCTCGGATTTCCTAGCCGGCTTTGACGTATCTCAGAAGGCCTGCTCTCCTTGTATCGATCATCCTCCGAAAGATTAGCGGCTCATCCATTCTGGCTGTGGTCCTGTACTGGGCTACAGTGTGCTCCTATGCGATACTTACCCAAAGAATTATGGGTAATGAAATGTCCTGCAAATAAAAGGAGACTTTTAGACAAAAGCCTTTATCATAAATGACTTTAAGAGATCCAACAAAGACACCATAATCATTTATCCTACGGGATATTATTCTGAATCAATTCCGGTAAATTCTTCAACGGTACAACGGCGGAATTAAACTGACAAAGGTCCACCTTCCTAACCACTCCGTAGCTTGCTTTATCTTCAAGTGCGGCTTATGTATTTGGAGACATGCTTTCATATTCTTACCCCTGGGACTCCTTTTACTCTGGCCTTTTGTGTACGGTGCGTCTATATATTACAGTCCAGTCATTCAGTGATAATTTAATAGCGCTGTAAAAATCCCAGCAAGCCCACAATGGGCTGAACCAGTTCACTGTTCCATCAGTGTGTCTATGCTGGGCCTCGCTAATCATGGGTGCACAAGCATCGGAACCGGAGACCCCAGAATGCTGTCCCAAAGCCCCCAGGATGCCGCCCTGAAGACCCCGGCATGCCGCCCTGAAGACCCCAGCATGCCGCCCTGAAGACCCCGGGATGCCACCCTGAAGCCCCCAGGATGCCGCCCTGAAGACCCCGGCATGCCGTCCTGAAGACCCCGGCATGCCACCCTGAAGACCCCAGCATGCCGCCCTGAAGCCCCCAGGATGCCGCCCTGAAGACCCCGGCATGCCGCCCTGAAGCCCCCGGGATGCCACCCTGAAGACCCCAGCATGCCGCCCTGAAGCCCCCGGGATGCCACCCTGAAGACCCCAGCATGCCGCCCTGAAGCCCCCAGGATGCCGTCCTGAAGACCCCGGCATGCCGTCCTGAAGACCCCGGGATGCCATCCCAAAGCCAGCTGCTTCCATGGATCGATAAGAGAGAATGACTGTAAAACGGGGTGAGCACAGCTGGGCTGGAAATATGTAAAATATGTTAACCATCAGTGAACAGTGTTTCAGTCATGTGTAGAAAATGGCCTTATTGGTCTGTGAGGTCTGGACTGGCAGCCCGGCACCTAAAATGATGCTGTTACACAGCACTCGTATTAGCGAGCTGATGTCATCTCTGCACGCTTTGGCTTTGTGCCTGGGGTCTTTTTAAGGACGTGCGTGTGGCCCTGGGTGGTGCTCACAGGGGGTCCGTCGGTAACATTTTAGCACCCTATGAACCGCCAGTAACCAGAGTGGCTAAATGTCCATCGGGGAGATAATTAGATCAACTGGGTGCTTAAGTGCTCAGGTAGGATAAAAATGTACATGAAGACCAGCTGAAAAGAGTTGCTCCAGGTCACATGTTAGACTTTTGTTAAATCTGAGACATAAAATAATGCCCATATCTTGAATGTTATGTGTGAAAAAGTTTGGCACGAAGCCACTCAATGAAATTTATAAAATTGAGATTCCCCTTGTGGAGACTGAAGAAATTGTTTCCATAATGTCAAAATAACAGGTTTTTATCACATTGTGGGGACATTTGGTCGCTACAGTGTAATATGTACTTGCGCACATACACACACGTACGCAACTGTGCACAGAAATAAGGGCTCACATATACACAGGTGGTACACATATCTCTACCTTTCAAACGCACTAGGTTGGTGTATGATGGGGGTTATTGCACAATGTATAATAAAAGCAAAATAAAAAAAAAAAAAAACACAGAAAATGGCAGTGAGAGCATGCTGCATATAAATTGCACACCCAGGAAGATTACAAACTGAAAGTCCACTTGCTCGCTCCAGCGTTTGAATCTTCCTCTGCCATCTCCCAGATCGTCTAGCCTTATTAATTCCAATCTGCCTTTGAATGCATCCATGCAGTCGCGCCATTACTATTAGGTGCAGAGATCAAAGGCAGCGCCGCTCGCCGCCAAGCTCACGAGCATCATCGCCGTCCCCTTTGATGCCGTAAGCCTCCGCGGTTAATGTAAAGGGGGACAGGAACGTGGCAGGTTGTCCCGTGGGGGGGTATCAAGTGCAGGATGTGACATGTGAGGAAGTTAGAAAACAAGGACCGTAACTCAGGTGAGCGTGCACTTCCCTGCAGCTGCCCTTCATCGCACATTATAAACCCCCCCCCCCTATTTTTTTTTTTAGTGGTCCGTGGATATAGAAGGGGCCACGTATAAATTACTGAGTGCTGGGGGAAAAAGGCTTATCGTGAAGATGTGTGTCGCGGAGGAGACACGTGGGAAAATGATAATTGTGTGGACGAGTCGCGGCAGACGCACCATCGATCCTCCGCCCAAGACCCGCTCCCCCTCTCTTCCTAGGGTGCAATCATATTTAGCCCCCGAGAAAATAGGATCCTCCATTTTTTTCTGTTAATCATATATCTTACTCGGCCCAGCTTGCATTTCCAATCTGGAGCCCGTCACACCGTGGTGATCGAGGATCGCTGTCTGGTGAAGGGCCAGGGAAGCCACACCCCCAGCCCCTCCCCCACTGACCCCGCCCCTTCCCGCCAGGTCATCCCAGAGGTCAATGCTGATTGGCTGACTGATGCCATAGTTTTCATGCTGGACTCTGGGGGGCCCATCAGACAGATCATGCCAGAAGACCCAGTGTGTTGTTAGTGACAGTGTTTCCCTGTGTGAGGTTTAGGTACATGAGCATTAAAGTGCATTAATATCTCATGTAAATAGGGAAGTGAAGCAGTCCCATCACATCAATGTCAAAGTGGTCACATGATCACAGTGAACAAAAAATAGCCAAAATTTGGGGAATACAATCTTCTCTAATTCAATTTTATTTCTATAGTGCATTTTCACAGCATTACATCGTCTCAAAGCGCTTTACAGCATCCCCGCCCAAAGCCCCCAGTGAGCAAGCCAGAGGTGACAGTGGAAAAAAGAAAACCCTAGAATGAAGAAACGTTGGGAGGAATGAGACTCAAAGGGGGAGCCCAACCTCCAGGGGGCAGCAGAGGAAGCCCTAACCCTAACCAGACTCAAAGGGGGAGCCCATCCTCCAGGGGGCAGCAGAGGGAACCCTAACCCTAACCAGACCCAAAGGGGGAGCCCAACCTCCAGTGAGCAGTAGCGGAAGCCCTAACCCTAACCAGACCCAAAGGGGGAGCCCATCCTCCAGGGGGCAGCTGAGGAAGTTAAATGGGCAAGATCAAGTCCTAATTCACACTGATTCACACTTCAAGTCCTAATTCACACTGTCCAAATCACCACTATGTGACAGGCCCCCAACTGGCAATGTAATCTTAAGGTAGTGGAGTCTGTCAGCTTTGGGGGTAGCTGGGATTAAAGTGCCCCACATGCAGTAAGGACAGGGGAGCTCTTCACCGACAATGCACTCTCCGCAAGGGGCGAAGGTCAACACAGAGACATCATGCATGCATCGGACCCCTTCAGAGCGTCCGGAAATGGTATAACCCAACAGGTCTGTGTGAGAAGCTGCGCTAATCGCTAATCGCTAATCCTGGGGTTCCACCATAGGCTTGTGATGCTTATTGTTCATGAACGAGTTCATATTACAGCGAAGGCAGACATGAGAAGCATGAAGACTCAGTCACAACTGAGCACAACAAAGAGAAGTTTGCTGTGCACCAGAGTGGCTTTTCAAAGACCCCAGATCGATCTATATTGGCCACATGAAATCCTCAGAGTCAGTTCTGATTTTGTGAAGTATTTAATACATTTTTGGTAAATCTGATCTTGTGTGTCAAGATATTGCCTTTCATCACTTCTTAGCGTGTTCCACTTTATGTTAAGAAAAAATGCAAGCAGTTGTCTGTTTTTGTTATTATGCAAATGTGATATATTAAAATAACCATACTTCATACTGAATCACAGGGCAAAAAAAATATATAAAAAGCTGTCTGTCATTAGGTCTCCATGGCTACGCTTAGTATTCACTGTGGATAACATTCAAGAAATTATATTTAGTTTACATGGCCAAATTTCCATTTTTTTTTTTTGTTTGCTTAAGTCAACATCAAAAGATGTGCCCCCTTTGTAGTGTAATTTAAGACCAGATATGACATATGCAGGATAATTGGGGGGCCATTATTTTTCTTCTTTTTTTCCCCAAAGCCAAAAGAACGAAAAGCAGCATAATTATGCCCTTTGAGCAAGGACAAGTTAACTTTAATAGCAATCGCCGAGGTCCAGCGGGAAAACAATTGGAACTTGTATTTATAAATGTCATAGATTTCGATGATTATCGTAATGAGAGAAAATGACCACCATCATCCCCTCATAGGCCATTAAACCTGCTCACTCATGCTGCTCCCCAGCGTTTTTCAATTGGCTCGTCCCGCCGCCGCCAGGGGGGGCCCCAAGCCGGGCCTGCTTACTCCCTGGCTCGGGGGCGCCCCCGGGGGCCCTCCGACAGTAAGTGACACATTTCCTAACAGAGTGTAGGGGTCGCGGACAGTGCCACTGAGCCCGGCTTCAGATGCCGCCAAAACCACCGGGGGTGTCCGCAGGTGCCGGCTAAAACCACCGGGGGTGTCCGCAGGTGCCGGCTAAAACCACCGGGGGTGTCCGCAGGTGCCGGCTACCTTTTAGCAAGCTGGAATTTAACGAGACAGCTTAATACACCACAGAGCGGCCGGTGGGTACGGCGTTAAATATCTAGCTATCTCTGCATTAACCGCGGCACTGGCTTGGACATGGGCCTCCGCGGGGTTTCCTAATGCCATCATCAAGGGCCACTGCCAGCCCATGTTCGGACGCAGACAAGTTCCAAGGCAAACGCAAACATCGAAACCTTTAGCTACCTTAGTAAAAGCAATCGTATTATATGAAACTTTATTATCCATCCATCCATCCATCCATCCATCCATCCATCCAATTATCCACCCAACTGCTTATCCAGTAGTGGGCTGCAGGGGGCCCCAGAAATCACAAAAATATGGCAGGGGACACAATGGGTGGAATGTTCATCTTCCGGGTACTCCGGTTTCCCCCCCACAGTCCAAAAACTTGCTGAGGCTGACTGGAGTTACCAAATTGCCAGTAGGTGTGCATGTGTGAGTGACTGGTGTGTGTGAGTGACCGGTGTGTGAGTGACCGGTGTGTGTGAGTGACCGGTGTGTGTGAGTGACCGGTGTGTGAGTGACTGGTGTGTGTGAGTGACCGGTGTGTGAGTGACTAGTGTGTGTGAGTGACCGGTGTGTGAGTGACCGGTGTGTGTGAGTGACCGGTGTGTGAGTGACCGGTGTGTGAGTGACTGGTGTGTGAGTGTGCCCAGTGATGGGTTGGTGCCCCATCGTGGGTTATCGCCTGCCTTGAACCAGTAGCTTCTGGGATAGACTCCAGACCCCCGCGACCCTGAATAGGACAAGTGGGTACAGAAAATGAATGGATGGATGGATGGGTAATCATCATCATCACCACCTTGGAGGGCATCACCTCCCAAACCCGACACCTAATGGCGCACTCCCCGACACTCCCCGCGTGGGGACAGGGGGCTTCCTGACGTCCTGAGACCTACTAGCACAGCCTTCACTCCGTCTGTGAGCCTCACCGAAAGGAAGGTGAACACAGGCCCAGGAGCTCTGCTCTCACATATTATGACGACGTTCCAAGCAATTAATCAAAGCTCCGTTTATTACTTTTGCTAGACGTATTAAATTGTCCTTCCAGCTCTGGGGCTGAGGGTTTAATTACAGGCCACAATCACCAAAACTAATTTCCTGTTTTCTGCTACAGGTCACAAATAACCTGAAGCAACAGCCAGGCTAGACAGAGTACTCTTTCATAAAGAAGAAAAATCATTCAAAGGAAGAGTAATGGAATTCTAAAACTCTATAAATTCTGGTTTAATATGCACACATATTTCCTTTTCCTTCACTTTTTTAATCTAAAAGGCCAACGAGAGAAACCAAAAAGCTGATTTTCCACTAAACGTGTACGTCTTATTTAAGCTAGATATCTCTCTCTTCCTCTCTCTTCTTTCCCACGTTCCTCCTAAAATGTTGACGTCTTTGTTTCTATTTAAGCCCATTTAAGACGCCATGGAGCGCCGCCCAATCACAGACGTCTGAGTGTGGCGTCTGACACGAGGGCCGTGCTGGGCGTGCCCACGAACACTGCCTCTCTCGCCACCAGCATCTCCGCCTTACCGCCAAGCACGGCTTACTGTCGGAAAACGTCATTAATTCCACATTAATGATTAATGTCCTCTGTTTTCCCCCGTGAGTGAAGCGAACCTCCAAACGACAAGGACTCTGCAAACAAATGGGCGTCGCTGCTACAGCTGTACAGCGACATCTAATACATTTTAATAATAAACCATAACACGTTCCGAAGTACGGCGCTGATTATTTTAGCCAGTCAAAAAAATTTGTTTTTTTTTTTGCAAGGGGGAGGGATGGATCGGTTCTGTTGTGGCCCCTTCTGAGGGATTTAAGGCTCGCAGTAATCACTGTCAGTCCATGAATTAAACGCGACCGCGTGATGTACGGTGGGTTGCCAGGAACGCAGCACAGGCACCAGGGATTGGTCAGCCGGCCGCTCGGAGATAACGCGCCCGGCCCGGGGAGGGACGATTACTCTGGCAGGACAGGCAGTTAGTTAGCGGCGCAGTCGGGGTGTCATCTGTCAGCTGCCCCAGCAGAGGGGGAAGGTGGGGTAATAGATGCCACCGTCCACTGGGATGGACAAGGGGGCCCCACTGCCTTTGCATGAGGCCCGCAAGACCCCCGAGCTTATTATTGTACAAAAATAGAGAAAAAAAAAACAGGTGATGGTGGTGATAACTGATGGCACAGAGAGCCCCACCCTCGGCTACTCGTCAAAAGGAAGGCGGCCGCTAGCTGAGGAAGAGAGAGCCGCTTACATGAGATCCCCGGAGCTTCTGCTCAAACTCGGTCTGATAACCACGCAGCTTCAATGCAGATTCAGCGTTCATCCTCGGTCTCGTGTCGAGCACGGCTTGCGGGATGAAAAGCACAGTTATGCACTCCTTCATAATTAAGTAGCTGTTCCCAAAGGGCTGGCGAAGCGCGTGGGGCTGGGGTGGGGGTGCATGCAGGCAGGGTGGTCTGACGTGAGTTTCCCGGCTCCCGGGAAACGTGCACAGATTTCCACCGAAGAACAAAAGCGGTGGAAAACTAGAACCACTAGGGCACGAGAACAGCTTCCTTACACAAAACCAAAACCACCAGGGCACAGGAACGGCCTCCTTACACAAAACCAGACCTGAAAACCAGGGCACGAGGACGGCCTCCTTACACAAGACCTGAACACCAGGGCACGAGGACGGCCTCCTTACACTAGACCTGAACACCAGGGCACGAGGACGACCTCCTTACACTAGACCTGAACACCAGGGCACGAGGACGACCTCCTTACACTAGACTTGAACACCAGGGCATGAGCACAGCCTCCTGACATAGGCGCTCAACAATAAACAGCAAGCAGATCATTCTAAACAGGAAGACAGAGGGACAGAAAACACAAACCGTGATCTGTATAGTCAGATCACAGAAATAAAGTGTTGCACAGAAATAAAATGATGACTGAACATTTTAAAAAATATAAATTATTCTGGAGGATTTACTAACCTTAGTGATTATTATCAAAAAGCCCCAGTTGCACATGTGTTTTTGGCCGAGGACCAGGTACAACAAGACCCGTTAAGTGTGTGGTGAGCAGTGCAGTCTGAGGCCACGCCAGAGGGCCCATAATTACAAAGTCGGGCTTCTTTGCCGTTCGCTAAAACATCTAATTCCAAGGCAGCTTCGGAGGGCTGCGCCAAACCAGCCGCTAATTGTTGCGACATGTTTCCAGGGCCGCAGACTGACACGTTAAAGATCTGGGACGCGGCGCTGGGGGCTCAGCAGGCCAGGATGGAGGGAGAGGCGTCCTCCAGGCCCCCTTGCAGGCCCTCCCAGAAGGGCAGAAAAGCAAATAACTTTGTGAAACATTCTGTAGTGTTTCATGGTTACAGGGTCAGCTGGCTAGAGTGAGATTTTCTATTTCAGACGAGTCTGCACACACATGCACACACACGTACATATATGTAACAATTTCCTTACTTGTAAATAGTCTGTAGGGTTTGCAAACTAGCCCAATGCTTTTGATGTAGCTAATATTAGGTTTATAATGGAATAATATAGATTTGATGCAAAATTTCTTGCATGAGTGTGAGAGCCTTAAAGTGTGAGTGTCACGCCAAATGCGTGAGAGTCTGTAACTCTGCAGTTAAAATGATATATATGTGTACTTAGACAATGAAGAAGTGCCAAATTGTTAGATGCCTCAAAATGATCTTGGTGGGTCAATCACATTAATCAACTGCCAGCCACAATCATGCTTTGGAAATCCCCAAGCAAAGTGAATTCTGTTTGCTCCTTGCCATCTTTCTTTACTTGAACTGATGCCCTTTGCTGTCGTTTTGGTTTTCTGAGGGCTAAGCTCTGATCTTCTGTACCATTTAACAACAGGCCAGTGACTTACGGGTACAATTTTCTGTGATTTGACTGTGTTGACTGAGATCAACTTTCAGGCAATGTGACAATTGTGGCCTCATGCATTTCTGAATTAGATAATGTTTCATAATTGGGCCTGGAAGTTCATGACATTCAGGTGAGAGCTGTGAACTTCTGGGGACTTTTTGGCCTCCACAGCCATCAACACCTAACATTCTAGGCATACAGGAACTGAGTCGTACCCACGCCGTACCCGAGTCGTACCCGAGCCGTACCACGAAGAGAGACTAGTTACAGCACAGTTCCAGCTCACTTCGGTTTTCCACTGTGGAAGGGTTGGCTCAGTAAAGGCCGGTTTGGAGTGCGACAGTGGCGTGAAACCCAAGAGATGATTACTTTCTGTTCACGCAGTGTAGCATCAAGCGCTAACGGAATTAGCATTTGCCTGCATATATTTGCATTATGAATCCGTTCCATTCAGCCGATCTCTAGAACTCCTTTAAGTAGGAGTTTGGAAATGTTCTGAGTTTTCAGGAATGCATTGTGATGTGCAATACATATAATAATGAATAATATATATAATACGCCCTTTTCTGCTTCAGATAATTGATGCGCAGAACACCAGTATCGCTGCATGTTTTGACCAATCAGATGGTGATTGCGCAACCGGCTTGCTTTGGCCACGTTTTTGGCCTTGCTAGTGAGCGGGGCCATGTCAGCACGGGTGAGGCTCGGGTACAGCTGGGGTGCGGCGTGGGTACGGGGCGGGTACCACTCCGTAAGAGCGACAATACCCAGTAGCCCCAGACACCAAGATGCTCGCACCCCTGGAGGAAACACGCTGTCTTAATCCGAACACTCTGGCAGCTCATAATGCTTCTCCAGAGTCTCCACAGTCCTGTCAGGCCACTTCATCTCTGCACGCCGCTTAACAAGTCATCCAGCTCATCCTCTGACATGACGGTGATCTAAAACCCGGACGGGGGGGGAGGAACCCACCGTGCAGAGCACCCAGGGCGGCTGTTAAAGGCTCCCGCTTGCCTCTCGCAGTTCAGGCCGCCTCCCCGTGTGAAAATATGCTTTGAGATGTTTCCTTTGGTCCAGCGGAGTGATGACATTGACGCTTAAAGTCCGAAGCGGAAGAGAAACAGGCGCTGAGAGCAGTGAGCCGCCTCAATTTTAGTTGCTACTTTATAACAGAAAATTAGATACAACAGAAAATGAGGAATCAAATTAATCCACAATGAGCTTTTATACATATATAAACAAAATCAAAATTTATATTACAATAATATAATAATTTCAGTTGCGTCTATCTGACATCAAAGCAAAGTTAATCAACCCTTTAAGGTATAAGGAACGGTAGGATTTCAATCTATGAATGTAGTATTTGGTAGATGAAGCAATTAGGCCCAGCTGCTGATATTAAACTCTTCAAAGACAGTGCAAGGACTCTCGCAGAGCACAAGGTGAAAAGTAAGAAAAGGTATTTTTAATCTATTTTTAAAAAGAGAATATTAAATATGCAAGGTGAAACGTTCTTTTAGAAAGCTCTTTGATCATGAATGCAGAAGGTAGTTTCAAGGTGAAAATTTAGTCTAATCTTATACATTCCAGGGCAGGAGAAGGAAGTAATAAACTCAATCTCATTAAAGTTAGATTAAATCAACAAAGTGCAGCTGATCGATGTATATGCGCGTTTATTTTTCATAAAATTTTATGTTATCCTGCCCATGAATCAAACTGCACTATTTACAAAGGTTCAAGGCACAGAGTGCAGCCAAGTGACTAAGATCCGGTAATTTCTCTGCTCCTCGGCTCAATGAGAAAAAGCCGATCTTCTATAAAAAAAAAAGCCATTTTCTCCGGCGCTTCCCCTCGTCTCCGGCCAGCTTTTAAGGCGGCGATGTCGACGGCTGCACGCCTTCCCCCCTCCTGACAGACACTCATAAACGCCGGTGTGGAGGGTGTGCCTTGGCCGGCCGCCGACCCAGTGATCCGGAAGAGCGCGAGGAGGCGGTAAGAGCATTCGCTTGTGGACCCGCGACCCGGCCGGCCGCTGGGAGAAGCCATTAGCACCATAATGGCTTTAGCCAATCGGCCAACCCGCCGTACTGCTTTCCAGAGAAATGCAATTTGACTTCCAAGTTGTTCTTTTACACTCAAATCATTCACCTCAACCTTCAGACGTCCTGGCGGTCTGTGCTCACAACATCGGCACAATAGACTCGCCTTGTATCCAGCTCTGTGCGTTTGATTAAGCTGGCCGCCCCCCCCCCCAAACAGCCCGCTCGAGTGTACAAAGCGAAACTTGCAAACTCATCTGTGCTGCGAGTCGTCTTTGGTGGGTGTAAATTTTCTTTTATATACCGATTCAACTGGCATCCCATCTAGGGATGTCCCCTGCCTTGTGCCCGGTGCATTCTGGGATAGGTTCCAGGCTCACCGCGACTGTCCTGGATAAGCGTTTGTGGAGAATGGATGGATAGGACACAGGTTCACCGCTGTGTTTTCTTCAGCGAGGAAATTTCAGAGGAAAATTTAAAGTCGGCAACAAACTCTGGGAGAAAAATAAAGCCAGAACTTCCATTCTTCTGGCAGCATATCAGAATAAATCAATCATAAATTAAACGGGACAAACCGCATTAAATCCGCTAACTGCATCTAAATTTGTCACGGCTTTTATATAGGCTTTGCAAGCATTAAAATTCATTTCTCTTTCCAATGTATCGCTTTTCATCAAAGAATGAACGAGGCATTGGGAGTAAGATGGAAGGTCATTGTGAAGGATGCTCTGAGTCTGCATGATCCAGATTCCAGATTGGACTTCAAGTGAAGAATCGTCTCCTTCATGGTCAGGCCATTTGTCTCCGAGCAAAAAACAACAAGGAACGACACTCGCCGATTACACTTCATCTTCTCATTTAGTTTAGGCGACACCTTTATCTAAACCCGATTACAACAGCTAACAGTCATGCACATTCATCTACCCATAAACTTACAAACACTTAGAAAATTAGTTGTATGATTTAAATGAGTTACACTGTAGTTCAGTTCTTTGCGGCAAATAAAATTGCTTGCCTTAAAAATGAAGTGAAAAGACGTAAAAGTCGTATGATGTTACTATAGGTATCATGATGTTCGTATAAGTGGTGGAGTTAAATATCACCCGTGATATCATCTCCATCTCCTGGTCTTACCCTCTTTTTATCTAATCTACTTGGGTAACATAAACTAGCATCTTTTAATTAACCTTGAGGTGGATCGCTACGGAACGCTGTATGCATTATTCATCGGACCGCGGAGTGCTTCCCCTCGCCTGGCCCGATCTCATTGGTGTAGCGGTTCAATGAGGTCACAGTAACAGCTGACTGACACGCCACGGCGTGGCATCACCGTCGATACAAATCGCATTAGGGCCTCCCTGGGTTTACGCAAACAGATATTTAGACACCTGCTTCTAGAACATGATGGCCTTTTAAGATGTGTGATGTCGCTTCTCAGTAACTGATCATATGTTACTGATATTGTATATTCGTAATGCTGATTACCGACGTCATTTGGGTCAAATGCGAGATGCTAACCAAAAGCATTGTTGTAGCCTTAAAAGACGACTGTTTAAAAAATAAACAAGGCAATACCAGGTCCAAAGGCTCTGACAGATCGTTTCATTTCGGCAGCCGACGGTGATGGTTTTCCCCTGCGTACTCGGCCTATTTAAGAGATGAAGGCTAAGGAAATCGTGCATCAATTTGTCGGTTCTTTCTTACAAACTGTTGAAGCACTTACCGTCATTCATCATGGTCAAATTATGAGTTTCAACCATGGCCTAAGTGATACATGCATGCAGAAGCTGCAGGACTCCCCGAGGAGCGCGAGGTGTGAGCGCAATTCCTGATGGCAAAGACTCGGCTGCTGCTGGTGGCATTTTGCAAACAGATTCCAAAAAAAACTAAGAAACAAAAACAGCAACAGCTGCTGTATCTTCCTTTTCGATTCAAACAAAAGCTTTGGACAGCCTGAGTCCGCGGTCATTTTTGTTTGCCCTTCCACCAGACAATATTTGTATAAAATATTTTATATAATTTATTTTGTTGTTCTGAAGAAAACCATGAATGCATCTACTATGTAAATTCAACTGATCTTTCAACGAAATGAAAATCGTTTCAAAATGATCCATCAAAGCGACATGACGTGAACGTTAGCCACAAACTCCTTTCCTGACAGTCCCAACCAAATTCAAATAGGCCGCCTCACAATGACCAGTTTGGATGAGTTAATATCCCTGCCTTTCCATGTGGGAAACACTGAATATCAAAGAAAAAAAAAGCCACGGGAACCCGTGAGATGAAAGTCAAAGGTAAAGCAATTCTGCTGAAACGTAAAGACTTACTGGCAGCTGCCAGGAGGCCTGCTGTAGCTGGAAGTACAGATGGCAATCGCAGAGTGGTGAGCTGTGGCCTGGGGCGGGAGGCCGGTCCATCACACGACACACACAAATGCAGGCCTACTGTAGCTGGAAGTACAGATGGCTCTCACAGAGTAGTGGCGGGAGGCCGGTCCGTCACATGACACACAAATGCAGGCCTGCTGTAGCTGGAAGTACAGATGGCTCTCACAGAGTAGTGGCGGGAGGCCGGTCCGTCACATGACACACACAAATGCAGGCCTGCTGTAGCTGGAAGTACAGACGGCAAACAGGAAAGGGGCTATTTATGAAGGTGACTGAGGCCACAGTAATGTCACTAAGAGTCTCGTGGATGTTATCAGTTGTATTGGCAAACTGACTTTCTTCCTTTCTTTCATTCTTTCTCTCTTTCTTTCTGTCTTTACAGCTCTGTGGGGAGAATGAACTTCCCTTCACTGGAGGGGACAGTGTGACAGTCTCCTATGAGAGGAAGGCCACCACCTTTGTCACATTCATTTTCACCTTCCCCGGGAAGAGTGCGATGGGCAGGCCTGCCTGCGGGGGTCACTCCTAGGGTGGGGAGGGGGACAGGCCAATGAGCTGAAGTGCACCCCGGACCCCATGGAAGTGGATACCCCTCTCGGCTCCTATATGAGAATGTTCCGGAATTGAGCCGTGCTGAAGCCAGCAGGGACTCTCAGTCTAAATCTTACTACTAAAGGGACCAGAACGTAAAAATAATGTAATAGCTTTTAAAAAAATATTATACAGATAAGATTTTGATATGAAGAAATAGAGACATGAAAAGTATCCCAGGTAGAGGGAGGCACTGGGAGATACAACATTGTGCCAGTAATTACTGGGTTTTTCAGGATGACGCGGCCTTGCAGCTCATCTCAGACCCCGACGGAGAGCACTAGCTCTCACTCGCCTCGTCCCCTGCCCACCTCCGACGGAGAGACCCTTCAGAAGGCGCCGCTTGCAGTATCTGGGCCTCCTGCCTTCATCACTCACACGAAGACGGGAATTAGCAGATCTGTTATTTAGTATCTACATTCTTATACAGAAAGTGGTGTCTACGCAGGTAATGGCTCTACAAATGATATATTGTTATATGAAACTTTGCTCCTCTGTACAAAAGTATAATTTAGAAGTAATAGAGACACTCCTCTCTGGAACTGAACTAGCACAGAAATTACTGATCAGAAATCGTGGCACCATGAGCTGTGTCCTAATCTGTGTGTCTCCCCCCACCTGCAAGACGCAGAGATAAAGACTGAGAGACAGACCTGAATGCCTTGCTCAGCGTTTGCCGTGAAGCTCAGCCTGACCATACTGTTTTAGCTGGAAAAGGCCACATTTTCTCCTGTTTGGTTTGCTTTCCCCCCTGCGCTAGGCCGGCGCCCCCCCTGTACTAGGCCAGCGCCCTGCCCTGGGTTACTCCCTGGCTTTGGTGCCCCCCCTGGGTTATTCCCTGCCTTGCTTCCATAGCCTCCAGGACAGGCTCCAGCCCCCCCGGTGACCCTGAACAGGACAAGCAGGTATGGATGGATGGATTTATTTTTCCCATAACAGCTAAGAAAGAGTCCCCAAATTTCCCATAATGCCCAATTTTTAGTCTCAAAGACAAATCGATAATTTATACCTGACTAGGTAATGTCATACTTGCAAGATATTTTCAAAACAGAGATGCATTTAAAACTGGGGAGGAGACCTATGGAGAAGACTCAGGTCCTGGTAGTGAATGTGTTGCGTGTCCAGCCTGCATCCACATCGCAAAGCTGCTCCCTGCAGGAATATATGCCGGCATGATGATGTAATTCATGTCCGTCAGTGATTGCACAGATTATAGAACAAGCAGAAGGTCATTCCAACAGCAGGCCAGTCAGGCTAGCTATCAGCGTGCGGCCATTCAGTGACAGGCTAACGTTAGCATCGCTGGAAGCCATATGCCGAGGCTGTTTGTCGTCACGACGTCTAAGGGGATGCGAGAAGTCAAATCAGATTCATGGACTGAGACTGTGGTGAACCTGCGGTCTGCGGTCCCTCGGGGGGGAGGAGACACTAAAATGAGGAGGGAGGTCAGGAGCCGCAAGCGAGATACCATTAGCATGCTTTGGTTTGTATGCTAAAGAAAATCACCAGATCCGGAGTAATGGAATTGCAGGATTCCCTCGGTTACTGGCTACGGCTGTCGCCTGGGAGAATGAGCAGGGGGGGAGGAATGAGTCCCGTTCTGAAAGCTAAAGGGACGCAGGTCAGGACTCGCCCTCCGCTGATTCCAGAAATTGCCAGAGAGGTGTGAAGAAATGAACCCGCTGAGATCACGTAAGGACGGGGACACCTAGCGTGTCGAAAATAAGCCGGGACAGTTTCTCCCCCGTTTCCCCAAACTGGGAGTCACATGGCAGGTATGGGCCAGGACCTGCAGGAGCAGCACGCTGATTTGTGAAGCATTTTCTAGAAGATTCCCTTCCTGAAAAGATGCCAATCCTTTCTTTACGCTCCGCCGTGGCGAATTTCAGGCATGCGGGCAAACATTCTGGCCTCAAGTTTTCCTTGTGTTCAATCTCCGAACAGTTTTTAAAAATTACTTTTTAAAAAATCCTTCCAAAAATGAGTTACAGTGGTTTTTTTTAAATCACACAATCACACACACACATTGAAGAAATGCTTCCCAGCTTACAGTGGGCTATACAAGATCCACACAGTGTCCTGAGGTCTCTCTAAATTTTTTTGGTCACCAACACCTTGAAACATGGAAAAATACAACAGTGTTCAATCTCTGCAGCCTGATTTGGACCAGAGCGAGCGACTCCACGCAGCAGCGAGGCGAATAGTCAAAACAAGGCGACATCCCAGTGGTGGACTGGTACTTGCAGTGAGGGGGGGGGGGGGGTCGGGGGGGACTCGCGACTTGATATTACTCGGTGCCACTTCCCCTGTTCCCCTGCTATGGATGTCGCCATAACAGGACAGAGGATGAAATGCAATGAGGGCCTCTGCGATGCATTATTCATCCAGGAGAAAAGGCCTGCATGAAAAGCCAGTGGAGGGCAGGCCAGGCTGGAGTGTCTGTTATTCATTTACACAGAACAGCGTAAAATACCCGAAAGAGGGAACAGCACCCGTCCGGACGTCCACTCATCCAGTATCTGTACTTTCACTCGTTTAATCTTACACCCATCTAATTAAGTCGTGGATTTACACATTTTGTTGTGCTGGAGAAAGGCTTTGTATTTTCAATACTGGAGGATAGCTTTGCTTGAATCCGCAGAGTGCGCGCGCGCCCGGGAAAAAGTCCGTGCTCACTGCGGGACGCACTGTTTGTACGTAAGGCAAAGATTCATAGCCCACAGCTGAAATATACTATATCTAACACAGTACTACAGTGCAATTGGGCTAAACAAGCTGAAAATTAGTTAACATCTTGACTGTTAATTAAAAGCAAAATGATTCATTATTGTTATGCAATGTGAAAATGTAACAAAAAATACATAATATATAAATAATTTATATATACTGCCTAGTTTTGTATATGATTTGGGGGATCATGAAAGCCTTTTGTTCCATAACAAACGGGAACATATAAAACAAAAATGCATTTAAGGACTGAAATCTAAGCTGCCTTTAGAATAAAAACCAAACAGATTAATTGTTCGTTATTTCTCTTCACAGTTGTCAGTCCTGAGAATCGTCAAATTGTTTTGATTCTTTTTACTTTTAGAATATAGCATATATCCCATTTATTGTAAATGTATTTTGAATGTCCGATTTTGTCAGATTTGTTTCCTGTACTACAGTTGATGTAAATTACTCATTTAAACTTTGTGTTTATGAAAATCACCAGATACTAGCAAATCTAATGCAGAATGATTTGTCGCACATATTTTTTAAAAGAATCGAAGTATGCAGTAATTTTATCAGCTTGCGCTGTACAGATATATGTATCAAATATGTAAGAAAATGACTGTCGTAGAATTTAACCTATAAAGGGACAGAGTGCGGAATCTGCAATGTTTTCTAACACGGTCATAATGAAATTGACAGCGCTGCCACCCATCCTGACGAACGCTGCACATGCGGCGGTCATTGTGCTAATGGAAAGGCAAACTGGAATGCATCAGAAAGCCATTAAGCTTTCATTTCCCGGGCTGATGTAATGGGGAGAGGGTCCTGCCTCGCTCTCTGCCGTCACTGACACTGGCTGCCTGTCCGGTGCCGCTGATGAAATACCATCCCCACCCCCCTCCATCCGTCCCCTTTCGCCACGGGCCCGAAACAACGGGACGTTCACTTCTGAATATGGAGTCCTGCTTTCTTGACACCTGCCATGAGATGCGAGAAGACAGCGAGCCGCCAAGGTCCTGTGACAGCGAGGCCGCTGGAGCGGGGATTTCAATGGAATCCTCTCTCTCCCTCTCTCTCTTTTTATTAAATGTGCAGCGGCTATTGTAACCGTGGTCCTGTGTCACCAAAAATACAATTACATGCTGAACATACTTAAGATCGTAGCCATGAAAGGATACGTCAAAAGCTACATGCAATCGAAATAAAAAATAAATGAAGTGGACCTCAGTACACACACACACACACACGTTTATATTCAAATCTTCGTGGGGACTCATTCATTTCTATTATAAAAACCATAATCCCAACATGACGACCTTAACTCCTACCCAGCCCTAACCTTAACCTAAACTTAACCATAAGTAACCAAACAAAATACGAGACTTTGGCATTCTGAGTTTTTTTATTGCAGTCACAGATTTTTATAAAATTGAGTTTTCATCTTGTGTCCCCCAAGAAATGGTCCCCACAACGTCAAAATAACAGACTTTTTATCGCATTGTGGGGACATTTGGTCCCCAGAATGTAATATATACGTGACCTCCCGCCCACACACGTACAAAAAAATGTTTCCTAACCTGGCCGACAGAATTAAGTGTCGCTCGATCCTGCCGATACGAAATGGCCCGACCGTCTCCACGCAGGAGGTCCTGAAACAGATACTCCTAAGTATTCTGAAAAATAATGGCAAAAATAGCTCTGATGTGAATTCCATATGGCCTGCGTTTGTGTGCAACTCCCAAATGCTTTTTAAAAACCCTGCTGTCTTAAATCTACACATTTAAAAATATCATTAGGGAGGGGGACAGCTCGACGAAACGAAAGGCAGACAGGAGAGAGCGGCGGGCCTCGCTGACGGACGCGTCCTGTGATCGCATTCGGGAAACCCGATTCGGTTGCTCTCGTGTTCCAGGGCATGCAGATTTAAACTGGAACATTACATATATCTAACATTTTATATATATACACAACAAGTAAATGACCATGTCGAACTGAAAAAGGTAAATATGGATTCAGGGGTTTCCTTCTAATAATTAATAATGGTTTTTTTTTCCCTCAGTGGAGAAAAGACATATCATCGGACATTATAAAAGTCCAAGAGAGACCAGGACAGATACAAAAACATGCTTACTACATGCTTGATTCTGTCTTTTTAAAAGGAAACAAATGTACTTTACAGAAGAACTAACGAAAAATAAAAATTCCAGAAAGAGGGCATGTGCAAAATACGAGGATCACACTGCAGAAAAGCAAAAGCAGGCCTGGCCTTGGACCAGTTTGATTTCCTTTCAAACTATCGTCCAGGCAAATGCATTTAGTTTGAATCTGACCGCTATTGTGTTGTGTAGCTGCAATCACGCCGCCGCCTACTTGCACCCTGGTCACGACGGAAAGGTGTTACAGCCTCGGATTCTTGGTGCTGTGGCGATCGAGTCCCTCTGCGGTACCGAGTACCATCTACAGTGCTTGGCCGAATAGGACAGAACCATCTCACCAGCCCGTCGGTACCGGTACACGCTGATTTCAAAGACGAGTCGAGCGTATGTTACCCGTCATTTTTTTGTTGGCCAACAGAGGGCAGCAAATGAGAGCCAGAAAGGGGATGGAGAGAGAGAGAGACTTTGACAAGATCAAGGCTTTGTTATACACAGAAGAAAAATGAACAGATAAAAAAGAGCTAAGATTAAGCAATTTAACATTCCGACGTGAATCCTTGTGCTCGAACAGTAATCAGTGTCACCCGCTTTTCCAGATACATACACCATTCCTGTCTTATTGTTATTGTAACTCTGCCCCTCCCCACCCCAACCAGAGCAACGGTGGCCAAGACAGACATTTAGCAATTTATTTTATCGCTATCTTATCTCCTAGGGACGGTTTATGAATAGTGGCAAATTTAAGCCTTTAAGTCAAAATACATGCGTGCCTTAATGTAAATACCGACCTTCGTGTCGTTGCGTTCTCTCGAGTTGTTTGTGCAAAGGAAACCAACGGAAATCTTAAACTAAAAAATAAAACCTCAGACTAAAATCACAACTGTAGCCAAGGAATGTTTATCAGCTGGAATATTAATACTTTCAATTTTCTTTAATCGCTTGTTTTCCGAAGAAAAAGAGGGGAAAAAAAAAACATTACAGGCATGAAATCGCAGAGAGTTACTGCGGTGGAAATTCAAAAGCGGAGGTAGATACACAATCTCGGGAACATTTTTATTTTTGAAGGGAAAATGACCAGATGTCTAAACATTGGGCCGGGAGATACTTTTCTCTGACACCTGGCAACCGGCCATGACACCAGAAGACGAGTTTGGCTCGCCGTGCGATCCCGCCACATTTACATAATCACATACATATTTTATACTTCTGTTTTACATATTTTACTAGTGATCGTACATAATTCTAAAATCTGACATGTTGCATTTGTTTAATAAATTATTCTGCTGCCGATCGCCAGTTGGGAGATCCCAAATCTATGCACTAAGCAAACACATATTCAAAGAATTGCTTTTGGAAACCGGACTTCTTAATTGCGTTTTTAATATTACGTGCGTGGGTTGGCATTACACTAATTACAGTGGCATAAAGAGCGTCTTCAAGCTGGGATCGGGGGAGATGCTGATGTCCAGCGCACGGTGACGCGTCGCTTTCCGGACGGAATGAGAAGCGGAAGCCGGGAGCCGCGCGCACGCCCAGCTGACGTTAAGAAGCACATTAAAAATTCATCAGAGAGCCAATTAAAAGCTGCGGCGACGCTCGTTTATTTCAGCCAAATTAGGAGGTTTGTCAGGCTGATATACAAGGGAGCGAAGCTGTGCCAGCAGGGTGGGGGAAACGCTTCGGGCTGCGATTTTGGCAGCCGCCCCTAAGTGCGCCGCTATTTGTAAGGTGCGTTTGATTGTATGTAATGATCGAGCCCCTGTTATATGCTTACTTGCACATTTGGCGCGAGTGACTGAAATGCTCGTTAAAGGCTGGAGACAGTAAAAGATGCCTGTGGTCAGGTTCTCATCCTGTCAAAAAATTGTTGCACCCCATCCACCAACCCCCCCCCCATCCCTCTTTCCTCAGAGCCGCCATCCACCCATCTATCCCTGCCGAGCCTAATTTTTCAGCAGTGAAAGAATCAAATGCCCTTTTGATACGCATCCGGGCGAACCGCAGGGGGGGGCAAAGTCCAATAACTCTAAAAAAAAGTTGCAGGATTTTCCGCGTTTAATGCTCCGTCTACCGTAATGTATTTATAAAAGCATAAACAGACCTGCAAGAAAAGTGCATCTTGCTTATGAATTGCTGTCAGATGGAAATGCTTATTAATTGCCGACACTTAAAAGATATCTGCTGCAAACCTATAGTTTTATACGTAAAAATGCGCATTATACATTAGAAATGTATACCCTTGATTACGATCTATTCTGAAGCACCACGTCCAAATCTAAGGTTCGTCTTCAGTTTCTCACCGTTAATGACTTGCGTGGAAATGCTGCATTGGAATAGTCTGCTATGAGTCCTTGGGGAATTCGCCCTAATTGCACGTCTTTATTTTTCCAGGGATTGCTTAACTACCGAGCAGGCAGAATTCCCCATTAGCCCGCTATTTGTCTGTGTACTGCGGCCAGGATCGTTAAGTAACAGACCTAAGCATGTGAGGGTCAGAGCGCCGCCCCCGCGCTGCCCCCGCACTTTCAAAGAGCCTTTAAGGCTCCTGACTCTCGCCTTGTGGTCAGGTGACTCAGACCGTGTAATGGCCTTCTGGGAGGTGGAGTCCACGCGCAGGAATGCTTTGGAGTGTATCCAAGGGAAATGTTCCTGAATCCCACATGGAAGTTTGTTTTATATCTATAATATTATATCTGCAGAGGACTATTTTTTAATTAAGATAGCTAAAACATGTAAGATAAGGTTAAAATAAACATCATAAAACTGAATTTCTGTAAACTCTATTGTAACAGCAGATTTTTCTATAATAATATTGTTATACTAAAGGTGTTATGAACATAGAAGACCTTCCATAATCTAACAGTAACACAAAATACAACTTACAATACACACACTATTGGTCAGTGTTGTACTAAAATTACTGTACGCTCGTGAACGAACACACACAAAACTTGGGAATATTCGTGACAGAACATGGCAATGAGTCAGAGAAATACACGCATTTCATTTTTAATACATTGGCAGGCATGAAAACGCACTGCACACTGTTATGTTTTGCCAACACTTTAGCCAGTACTGATCTTATTCTGCCCCAGAGAATAGCTCTTTTGGCAGACAACAAAATGCACTTTTGGCTTATTTCCCACTGAGTTTCAGTTGTCATGGTAATATGAGCATGTTCTTTAAGGCGGATGGAAACCGGGCCGCTAACAGCTGCTGGATTATCGCTGATGTACTGCGCTGTAGAAAGTGTTCCAAAAAGCCTCGTGAGAAACAGAGCACAGGACAGAAAGCGGCGTTTACAATCACCAACCGGCACATCTGCACGACCTCGGACGCTTTGTGTCATTTATAATGCCGTATTTATTGGCCCGGGACTATTCATCAATTACTTCTTGTCCTGGAAATGGTCAGGATAATGCTGAAGCAAACCCGGGTACGAATTTCGCAGGCATGAAAGAGGGCGGGTGGCACACGCGTGTGCCAAAGGGCACCGACACGTCCACACGACGGGAGCGATTTAAAAGCACATTTTCAGCAGGATGCTGCAGCGGTACGGGGGAGGGGGAAAAACAAAGAGGTTCCTCATGGGACCATCTGGGGCCCTTCTCGCACCCGCAGCCCAGGGGCTGTGACATCACAGTGCCACCCGCTAGGCCACCCTGCAATTAATGACCCAGAAGTCATTAACGAATACCGATAGCTGAAAAGCGACTTTATCGCGCCATTAACAATAGCGTTATCTTTTTGGCTCATTTTGCTGGATGCGTGGGCAAACTTATCTACATTTTCCCAGGTCATCCCCCCCTCCCAAGTTGAGCCACCAGCGTGGGATATTTTGCAGCATGAGGGAAGCGTTCAAGGTTGAATGGGGTGCGGGGGGGGGGGGGGGCGTGCCAGGTGTGTTCC
>JAODJU010000125.1:296301-309207 GCA_026776725.1 Gnathonemus echidnorhynchus | reverse complement strand
GGACAGAAAAAACGAGCCCGGCACATGACGTGACACAGTGCCAATTAATGCTTTCAGTTATTGAATTGAACTGCAATATATATTACGTTTAATTGAACCAATTCAGGAGTTTGACAATAAATAAAAATCACTCCTACTGAAATTTAACACACCAAACACACTTCATGGTCCAAGCGACAATATAATAAACATTGCAGATCAGAAGGATTTAAAATATAAACTAAATCTATTACCTTCAGTTTTAGGAAAAAATACAAAACCAGAGAATTCAGTGGAGTATTAACCCTACATTAACCCTCATTAGCTATACATGGATGCCTTGGGCTGTCAGTATCATGGTGAAAATCATCACTATCGTGGTGAAAATCGTACCCTCTCAAGTCAAATTGACCATTTTTTTTTTGCTGTAGCTCCAGCTGGAGATTTTCAAAGTGAACCAAGCAAAGGCCAGAGCTAAACACTGCAGGAAACGCAAAGGTAAACATCCCTCAGCAGAGCAGATACAGTGCGATACAGTGCTGACAGACCGTGCTGGGGCACTGGCTTCACTCAGTAAAAATACTGCAGATTTATTGGTTTCATAACAAAAATCATTACTTCATCTGTTTTTCGAAAAATATATACCACATTAGAAACACCAGGAAGTTTTGAAGTAAAATGTTCATTTCAAGTAGTAATGAATTGAAACCCAAATTATAGTTCTGAATGAGCTGTTCTGAGTTTAAAAGTTCATTGCCAAGCAGTCTCACTGGGTGCTTTCTAATTAGCAACACCTTTGCAGTAACTCGAAACACCAAATGTTTGCGTTTACTATCCCTGTGGGCGCCAATGACTACAATTGCAGTTAATAGCAAAATGGCAAGAACAGAACTGAATGAGTCAAGTTTGGTAGATATGGGAGAAAAAGGGTTCAACAGCAAATAGGTCATTTAGTGCAGCAGATGGAGACTTAACCCAACCTTCCGGATGATTTCCTTCTTTAATTAATGAATTGAAAATGAGTTTCAATTTTGGCTCGACTACACTGGTCTGGGTGGTCTTCAGTCTGTACTGTACAGTGCAACCTGAGACACTGTTGTTATCCATGAGGCACAGAATAGATCTGGTTTATTGTAATCGTGCACTGCACGGCCTTTCTGCTAGCGGGGGGGTGGCTTGCTGTGACTCTAGGGTGCGAATGGTCATGAATGGGAGGGGGGCAGCGCGCCGGGGATCGAGGCCCATGTGTCGGCAGTCCTGAGGAGGGCGGAGCCTCTCCGGATTGGCCTTCCCCACATCCGCCTTCCGTCAGTAGGTGCATTTGGACGCTACGTCCGCGCAGACAGTCGCTACATTAAGCTGCAGCTACTTCAGATGGGATCGCGATCAGATCAAAGGCAACGCAAAGTGCTGCCGACGCGAAGAAAGGCCTTTTCAGCTCTGACAAAAATCAAGCCGTTTTTGCCCCCCCGCTTTAAGTAACCAGGGCTTTCTGCCTGAATTAATGGGCTCCACATGTTATTAAAAAATGGCACTAGCCTCTCCTTGCATTAGGTGAAGGGTTTTATTATGCTAACCAGAAGCAAGGCCCTCAACAAACACAGAGCCCCCCACCACACACACACACACACACACACACACACACACATATGTCGGGTATACCTATCCTTATGGGGACCGCTCATTCACTTCTATGGGAAAAATTCTAATGCTATGACAACCTTAACCCCCACCCAGCCCTAACCAAAAGTAACCAAGCAAAATACAAGAGTTTTTGCATTTTTAGTTTTTTCATAGCAGACACCAGTTTTTATAAAATAGAGTTTTCCCTTATGGGGACCAGGAAACCGGTCCCAATAAGGGGAAAAAATGGACATTTATCACGTTATGGGGACATTGTGTCCCCATGAGGATAGGTATACTCGCTCACGCACACACACGACGCTGCAGACTGCACTGGGACTCCTCGAACCTCTGACCATCCCAAATGATGCCCCTCACTCTGCTTCTCTTCATTCCCCTGCACACGTTCTGTCCCTCATCCGGAAGGTTCCGGCCATGTGGCACGGGGACACTGAACGCAAAGCATGCGGTCGTTCTGTTTATACTAGGATGTACATCTAAGTTGCTGAACAGCAGAATGTCAATTTAGGGTTATTTTTAATTTATAATTGGTGCATTGTTTTCTCCTAACTGTTAAGATTAATAAAACATAAAGGACTTAATAATGGAGTGGGTTTTGTAATTGAATCTACTGTGGTCAATTAAAAATCTGTTTTTCTGGCATGGGAATCCAAGAAGCGTAAAAACTGAATACTTTGCTTTACTGTCAAGTTTACAAAATTGGAAGCAAACAAACAACTACATAAATAAGTAGATCAGGTTTCACCAGATTTCCCAGGAATGCATTAAAATCCCTGCCAAGGGCGAGCATCCTGCCTGGGACAGACTCCAGGATAGCCAGGTGGGAGATGGATGGATGGATGGATGAATTTTTAGTAGCAATATCTCTGAACCCAAACGAAACTGAGTGATTTCACTGTCAGTTAATCTTCACCCTGTGCTTTCTCCTGCGTGAGCTAGCAGAACCTGCATAGCCCTGTGCTTTCTCCTGCGTGAGCTAGCAGAACCTGCATAGCCCTGTGCTTTTTCCTGCGTGAGCTAGCAGAACCTGCATAGCCCTGTGCTTTTTCCTGCGTGAGCTAACAGAACCTGCATAGCCCTGTGCTTTTTCCTGCGTGAGCTAGCAGGACCTGCATAGCCCTGTGCTTTTTCCTGCGTGAGCTAACAGGACCTGCATAGCCCTATGCTTTTTCCTGCGTGAGCTAACAGAACCTGCATAGCTCTTTGATGAATCCTCTTCGTATGAATTGAATATTCACGTACGGCGCTTTTGTGGCTCTTCAGCTGTCGATGTGTTTCGGTTGGATGGATTTAAACTCATGGTTCCACCTAGGAGGAGAGCATGTAGGATGCTCATCACAGCCCCCCTCCCACGCTGGATATTCTCCTACATGCTCCCAGAGGAGTCATATGAAAATAAAAATAATGTTATCAGAGATGAATGGATAAGCCCGGATTTCCCTCATTGAAAACCAGCACAGTGAAGTGAAGCTGGGAGTCACAGACAGATTATGACTCTGAAAGAAGCCCAGTTTCCTCCCACATCCAGAGACACGGGGGCGTCGCATTGATGAATCGCATGTGCACGTGTGGTCCGGCTCCTCAACGCTCACCAGCATCGCAGACGCGTGCACACACACACACACACACACACACACACACACACACACGTTTGTATTCAAATCTTCGTGGGGACTTAATTTCTATAAGCAAAACCCTAATCCCAACAATGACAGACTTAACCCCTACCCAGCCCAAATCTTGACCATAAGCAACCACACATTTTTTTGATTGCATTTGGTCCCCACAATGTAATATATACAAGCCCCCCCCCCCCCCCATACACACACACAATCCACCATCCTCTTCAAGGGACCGTATGGTTTATTTAATTAAAATCCAATCACAAGTTTATCCTACAGAAAGTCTCCGTGTTAACTCTCAAGGGCCATCTGCCATCTATATTACACAGATCAAAGATCTCTTGATGCGACTGTGATTTATTATTTCGGCGGGTCCCGCTTAATATTTATGTGCGCCGTTCAGAGCAGGAAGGCTTATCTCTTCTCGGCCGGGCGATCACACGCGAAGCGTCTAGACGGCGCTAGTCAGCATCATTATCCCTAAACACACACAAAGCGCTCGTCCTGATCGTCACGACAGCCGTAACCATCCCTTCCTCCGCTCACTTAATGAACATTTTCTCCGCAGCTCACAGGCGATATTTTCCCCGTCAGGTGTGAAAACGTGCCGGTTTCTTAACGGGGATCAGAGGAACGTGCAGACGCGTCTCCTCCGTAAGCGATAACATCACAATTCGCTGTCTCTAAATGACATAATATCCGTACCGTTTAAGCCGAGCTACACATCTGTACCTCTGCCGGAGCTCGGTTTGGATCTGTGTGAATGTGCCAGTCACTCTTACATTTCGTTCCAGCATGTGCTTCTATAGCTGCAGAGCTGATTCCCCACATTAGATGTCTACGATTTGAACAGCAGAATGTAAGACAAAATTGAGATTAATTACAAGACTGATTATATATAAAGAGTGATGATATATAAACAGGATCCTTATGGCTTTGTCTGCCTTTGTAGTGGAGGGTTTTCAAAAAGAACGAGCTTCCGGAAGCCTCCCGTACAGTACAGACCTAATTACTACAACAAAAATGACCCAGGAGGACTGAGGTGCGTTGATGAAGTGAAAGATTATCAACATTAAACTGCTAAGACAGAAATCAGGCTAATGATCCTTTGGGGGGAATTATGCAGCTCTTTCTGCAACACATTACAAATATATTAATGACAGGACATGTTAAACAATATTTCGTTCCTGGTTTCCCTGCAGATTTTAATACCCATAATTACAAGCCTTAAAAAATGAATCTACAGCAGGCTTCCCTTGTAATGCTTTTACCGGAAGGGCTTCCAGCGGCCTCTGGATTAGGAGAATGAAAATGCCGCTCTCAGTCTAATTGTCACTGTGGTGTAAAATTGAAAAATTGATGCGTAAAAGGAAAACGATAAACCACACACACACACACACACACACACACACACACACACACACACACACACACACACAGGCCATTCCAATCCAAAATGTATTTCCCAGACATAGCAGACAGGGCAAATGCTATGAATGTAACAATTTGATATATTAATAATCAAACATGACATAGGTCACTTGGAACCAATTTCTGTATATCTTGCTAATAGCTAAAACCACCAAAAAAAATCATTAGATGGGGCCTTAAGGTATGACATCCTCATGGCGGAAGCATGGAGGTCTGCCGGATTTACGCAGTGCACCGTTAGCGATAGCGGAACGCAGCCCCGCGGTGCAAAGGACACACTGCCGTGTGCATTTAACACTATCCTGGGCTCCAGCGCACGGAGAGAAAATGCTGGAAGCAGCCGGAGAGAGTACAGCACTGCGGCGCACAGGACCGTATCAGACACGGGCTGCTTTTATTTATTTATTACATAACGCTAAAATGGCCAGAGGTGGCATGAGGCTGAATATCAAATACAAGAATTAAAGTACCTATATCTGTTTTCAATAGTAATTCCTCAACAATAGATGCCTTAAGAAAATAAATCACACTGTAAGGTCTATTTATACCATTGAACATCTATCTATATCGAACAATGTAACCAATTAAAACACCCCAATGGGTTCATTTAAGTATGTATATAAATGATAAAATTATGGGCTTAAATATCTAATTTTGTAGAGGTCAGTCATTATTAAACTCTGTGTTCATAATGACACTTAAATTCATAATTCATACTTACTGTAGCTAGCGCGTTTATATTCTACTGGGAATGACAGTTATTAAGCTGGTGTCACTGGAGGACGGAATGACACCTATTTATAGGTCTGATTAAAAATTCAATAGCAAACAGAAATACGCATGACCGAAATGAATAAAATGATTTACTAATGAAATATCCACTCAAACACAGACATAGTGCTGGTTCCATTGTTCACTAGTCCACACAGACAAAAACTTTCAAAACTATTAAAAATTATGCTTCTGAACAGGCAGTATTTATTTTCCCTTACACCGATTTAAAAAGGTTTGTGTTAATGGAGTCTTAAAGAATGTTATAATATAAACTAAGTGAATTTTAAAATACATTCTTAAAGCAATAATGTGATTTCCTCACTTTCAAAGCCAAGCTTCATAAAATACCCACGAAGGAAAGTTATTCAGAAATGATCCAGCTTGTCAGCAGACTGCTCACACGATGCAGACGGTAATGACTTTGACCTGTGGATGGCGTTTATTTTTCCTGATTAGTCAAACTCGCAGATTCCCGTGTTTCCATCGCTCCTTATTCCACCTTATAATGGTGAGTAAGGTCATGTTCCCCTGAATAACATTCCCAGAACCTTGAGACAGAATCTAGCCATTTACAGTAAGACTGCCTACATCAGAGTACAGCAAAAGAAATTTCTAGAATACCTTAGAGCAACTGCAGACTTTTGTTGTCTTTAAAAGTAGAAGTTTCACTTGTGGGAGTATTACTTACACAAAAAAATGTTCTGAGGGCAGAAGGAACAATGATTGGTTCAGAGAGATTGTAGAGGAGGTAGTTCCAAACAACTAGAGGAGTCAGGACCAAGACATCTAATTGGTTGGTCCCGTCTCCACTAACTGCTTGGACCTACCACCTCTACAATCTCTCCAATCATTTTTCCTTCTGCCCTCAGAACATTTTTGCGTACGCAAAACTCCTATGAGCAGAATTTTCTCTGGTTAGCTGATACCGATCCTCACATTTTGTTTACAGTAAAACGTCCCATTTACAAGACTAATATAATCAAAATAAATTAACTGAACTGAATGACCTGTGAAATCACATTCACGTGAAGAGAATACAGGCGCCAAGTACTCAAAAGTTAGTGAACACCAATGTATGACCAGGGGTTAGGAGGAATTGTATGTATGTCATTATATTGCGGAGTGCATGGAAATTGCATCACAGTACAGAACAGCAAGACCGTTTACCACAAAAGACCCTCGAATTTAGTGACTTTTATAGAACTGCACAGAGAGGATCTTTTGCCTCATCTTCAGAGTATTGATTTTTAGGTGCTAGTATCTTCCCAATGTGGGTCTCTGAATTGCAGAGAAACTCAGTAAATGTGCTCGCTGCTCATCCAGCTTTCACTAAAGACATTTGTATCACGGATTTATTTTACAACCTGAGAGTGCCACGCCATCCATTTTGAGTACGCGGCTTCATTAAGGTACAAGTTTTCAATGATCAACATTGAATTATATATCAGGATTTCATTAGCTAACATTTTTAAATCATTCATTATGCATTATGAAGATATCAATAATGTATTATGATGACTGCTTTAAGTAAAGTGTTACCAATATTTCAAATGGAAAAAAAATTCTATCCTCGTGCCCCCAAGTTCTGGAGCTCAGTGGCCAGGAGCAGAGTAATGATGCATCAGTCAAGAGCCCATTACTGAGAAAGAACCACAGCAAAACCTGCACCAGCAATCCAGCGAAGACGTGGGAAGGAGGACGTTGCTCAGATGGGACAGAGGTGGAGCTCTCCAGACAGAATTCAAGACGCTGTTTGAGGCGCTAAGCTAACTCTGTCCATGATGTCGGAATACAGTTTACCACCAGTGTCACGTCAGGGGACGTTCAGAGAGCAGGCACTGGGAATCTCGTTGGAGGGAAAGGAAATATGGGTGACCCCCCCCCCGCAAGATGAGGCACCTGAGCTGCTGTTAGTGCACCAGCATCTTCCGAGGAAGACAACTATGGAGCCAAACTGCAGAGGAGAGGAAGACGCTCGGCCGTGTGCCATAACATTAACTGCATCGGTTGCGTACTCCGGCAGAATGAGCGTGAGCAACTAGCCAATTAATATTGTGGCGTTTTATCGCAGAACCACATCATTCCGTATTTAATATGGATGAAGCAGGAGCAAATTAAAGAAGAATGCTGCATGTGCTTTGTACTTTAAATCGCACAAATACTAAATGCCAGTGCAGATTGAGTGTATCCAGCTAAACTGGCATCCCCTGTGGTCATTTGAAGAGTAATTACAAGGTAAAACCGTATTATGTTTATCCTTATTTGACCTTTTTCAAATGCCAATTTACTACAGCAGAAAAAAAAAAACAGTAAAAAAAAATGTTCCATCCCTAATCACAGGCCGTGGAATTCGCAATCAAATCAGAGGAATCGCAGCAGAACAATCAAAACAGAAGAGGAGGCATCACAGTAAAAGCTGCCCAGTAAGAGGCCTGACCTCAGCGCGGACAGCGAGTGTAGGCCTGTTCTCAAACCATTCATTCATCTCCATACACATCTGCGATTTTTCACATTTCTCACGTTAAATTTAATCAGATACGTCTGTGGATTGCTACAGGTAAAGGCGATATGCTGAGAGGAATAAATTCATTTCACGCTTCTTTATACTTGCTTTGAGCACAAGATAATCAAAAATGCCGTCCTAATTACAAAACAGCAAGTAGGGTGACCCATTTTAAAAGTAACGATCTGCCTCGATTTGGGCCACACACCTTAAATACAAATCGGAGTAGCGTTTGCCCCTAACCCTCCAATTACGGCATAACGCCCAGGTTTAGGGGCACACTGTGACCCGATCAAACTAATCCAAAACATGCCTACGTATTGGCAAAGGGTTACAGAATCATTCATAGGGTCCACGGTCCACCAAACCACAAATAACACAAACAAAGGTGAGGGCAGGACCTCCTAGAAGCAGCATCTTGCTAAAATCCCTCAAGAAAATAAACCATACAGGACTTTGCAAAGAACATCACAGCAACATCCAGGGCACCTGCAGTAGATATGGCAGGAACCAGCGACCACTAAGCATAGTCCTCGTGGGAGGGAATCCAATCTTTGATGGAAAGATGAGTCACAGTGTCATGTTTGGCAAAATCCAAAACGGTGTAAGAACCTCGCGCTAGCAGCCACGCACGGCGGATGATGGGGATGCGATGCTTTTCCGATGTTCTGCCGCATGGCAGGACTTGGATGGCAATGTGAATGAAGGAACCACAAACTATATTCTGTAATATGAGAATTTCAGACCATCTGTCCTTATACTGCAACAGTCATCCAGGAAGACCCAAAACACGGTGATCTACACTCAACTGGCAGAAGAACCCAGTAAAGGTGTTAAAGTTTAGGGATGGTTCAGTCAACGTCCTGCAATGGACAGCTTCTGCACGAATGCCAAAGGTGAACTGGGCTGAAATAGCTCTATGGGGCTCGGAGAGAGCTTGTCAGAGGTTTACAAAAATGTTCTGAGGGCAGAAGGAAAAATGGTTGGTTCAGAGAGATAACCAATCAGATTTTAGAAGTCATGTCTAGCAACTAGAGGAGGCAGGACCAAGACATCTGACTGGTTGGTCCCACCTCCTCTAGTTGCCTGGACCCATCTCCTCTACAGTCTGATTGGTTATTTCTCTGAAACAATCATTTTTCCTTCTGCCCTCAGAACATTTTTGTGTAAGTAAAACTCATGAGCTCAGATTGACCGACCGATAACTACAGAGAATTTGGCTGCTATCACTGCTACCAAAGCTGGGGTAAATTGTTATTGATATATAGGGGAACTGGATACTATAAAAATAAATGTCAATTAGTGTCATCTGTCTATTATCCATAAAAAAGAAATAAATAGACACACTTTTCAAAATGCTGTATGTATACATGCCAGCCTTAAAAATTAGTACAGCACTGAGAGTTAATTTCTGTTGATGACTCAGGGACTGGAATCTAATGAGCAGCTAACCGTTTCAGGTCTGCAGCTAGCTAGGCCGCGGCCCCGCCATGCCGAGCCGCTCAGGAAGGGCCAACCACATGGGGGCGCCAACGACAGCCTACAGGAAGTTCAGCTAAAAGCTAATCAATAGGGTTTCTGTCAACTCCACAGGGACACCAGGCACACCTGTGGTCAATCAATACAGGTCCACAGCCTCCAGATGTCACTGAGAAGCTGGAACATCTGGATGACGGTATGTGGGGGGCTCGGTGGGGGGGTGTGGGTTCACTTACATGCCTCTCACCTGCGTGGATAGTGGGCAGCTACCAGCCCCATGGCCACAGGTAAGAGGTCGTGTCACCCAATCACCTCTGCGCTGTGGAGGGTTAGCCGATGCTAAAGGGAGTGTAGCATGTTGCAATGCAGAATAGGAAAAAAAAAAAAATCATTTTTTTTTTCCCCCTCTAAATACCAGGGATACTTAGACAATTTAGCAGGAAGTCTGCCGTGGAACACTGCTTGCCTGGGTATTTATTTTTCCATGTGAATTTTTCTTGCCATTAGATGGCGCACTTTAATTTCCACACCAACCATCATTCACAGGACGGCGTCACACATTAAAATCCGAGTTGAAATAGAAAAATTCCCCAGCCGTTATGGTTATAGATTTAACAACTTGTCACATGACAATAAAATGGTAGGTTTTAGCACAACAAGAAGCAAGTGTCTTTTTTTTTTTATTTTTGTGTGTGTATGGGTAATGGGTGGGGGGGTGCAGGAGTGTACAAAGGAATATTAACAGGGTTGGACATGATTAATTTATAGCACAGCAGTAGTCCAGCTGTTTAAATTAGGGCTTTAGGAAATGGTAGGTCCATCCAGCCTGAATATTCAATAGAGCACACACACGCACACAATACCCTACAGAGTATTCTATAGGCAAGCACAATGCTGCTGAACAATTCAAATAATCAATCTGCAATATTAAAAGATTCATTTCACATTATGTTTAAAACCACTGGCTTGATCACAGATACAATACAACTATCACTGCTACTACAATTGTCAATAAAAACAAAAATAATACTCATAACAATAACAATGATGCTGATTAAAATAATAATAATGATATTAAGAAGAAGAATCAATAACAAACATCAGTAATACTGAACCAAAGAGACAGGGTTTGGAATAAACCCCCCCCACCTCCCAAATCCCATGGAATTTCACAAAGAAAGCAGAAAATTCTGCACCCTTAACAGCTCTTTACTCATTTCACGTACCAGACCACAAAATGTGGTCCCTCGGAGATGGTCTGTATTCTGTCGTCAGGCAGATTCAGCTAGACTCAGATTGGTTGAAAAATGCAAGCAATCAAATGCCAAAAACCGGTCATCACAGTTTAATTTTGACCCAGAACTGCCGGGGACCTGGAAGCCGTGCTCAGCCAGTAGCTGCTGCTTTATTTACAAGCGCTTTGATAGATTCCACACCGCCGCCGGCAGTAACACTATCTAGTGTTCAAACTGTAAACTAATCTCATGTCAGACATGTTCCTTTGATATAATGCAATCAATACTTTCCGGAGAAGCAAACCGTTTCTGATGTTTGTGCGTTTACTTCAGCAACATTACATAGGCTTATTTCATTTCGGGGTCACCCAAAAAAATGCTCTAAACAAATGTACCACCACAAAAAGACGTCTTGAGACGTTTCCAACACCAAACGTTTCTGGATCAACACACTGTAACACAGCAGCTAGAGTTCGTGCTGAATCACTGAGAAATTCGGCAGCAAAATTAATATCCATCAGTTCCAGTCCTTTGTTAACATTGCAGAATTATTATATAATGTCACAATTTTGCACACTCATATTTTGCTACATTTGATCTATAATATTTTTTTGATCTAACTACAAATCATACGACTTTTCTTAAATACATTTATGCATTGACTGCAAGGTTTGCATTTGACTAGCCTGGTAATATTGTATCATTCACACACACAAACCAACATAAAATGGTACTTGTTCTTCTCAGAGTTGGTGTTATTGGATCAGTGTAAACCCTCCTCTCACTGTCTCTCATTCGTTGCATGTTGAGCTGCAGTTTACATGAGCTTCTAATGGTTTTTATTCATCACCCACTGGCATCAGCCGTTCATTTATCATGTTTATTTTGGCATCGGTACCCGTTGCATTTAAATGTTTTACAGTAAACATTATGCATTTCAGACTCTCCAATTAAAACGTGATGCATCATCCCTGGCAAGTCTAACCCACCATAAGGCCAGACGAGCTGATGTGCCAAAAGCCCCATAAATCACCCTGTCACGGCCGGGCCAATCGGACAGCGGCGGGCCCGTGCGATGTGTAGAGGTGTATCCCTGAAGATAATGCCTAATTTGCTTGTATATTCCACTGCCGTGCTAAACTGCGTGCTAAAAAATGAGCGGAGGACACCCAGGAAATGATGGGATCCTTGATGACTGGTGATTGCAAAGGAGGCTCGTAAACAAATTTAAACTGGCGTTTGTAAATTAGGCAATTTAGTTCTAGCACTAACATGAAATGAAATCTGCAATATGACAAACAGACCTGTAGGGGGCGAGCCTTTCTCCGAAGCGAGGGGAAAATCCAGCCAGGGAAGTCAAAATTTGCTTCAGCTAGGGATGCTGGGAGTCATCGAAAATTCAGAGCGAAGGATTCGTCCGTCCGGAGTGATCCAGTGACTCACAAATTGCCACCTAGAGCCAAGTGCAGAATAAAAATGTACTGTGGGTTTGCTTCTGATTCAGCCCGGTGATTCTGACATGGTCACTCGCTCTCTCTCTGTCGTGGGCAGGGGTCCTTCGGTAATAAGCTTTAAGGTCAGCATTCTTTCCACATCCGAGCCAGGCTTCTCCATTTACAGATTTAGCATCCTGTATTATATCACAAAATCTAAAAAGCACCATGGAATTGGTGGAAGAAAATTTTGCCCACAAAAGACACCAATTAACACACAAATATTATACAGCTGACACACAGCACTTCGGAGCACAGGCTAGATGATTAAACTTTTAAGCGAAAAGCTTTATAACAGAAACACATTACTACCTTCGTGAAAGTGGAATCTGAAAGTTCTTTGAAGTCAAAGTGAGATGCAGGATGTAGGATAAGCAGGTACACTGAGTGCTGGGATGACCCACATTTCAAAGGGAATTAACGCAGGAGTGGATATCTAACCAAATACATCAGACCAAACCTCCTTTTACATTTTTGATCTGTTTGATATTTTGATTATTGTCCAATTTTTTAAAGAAAAAAGATTCAGGCCTACGTGTTACATTTAATAAAAAGTAAAACGCTGTGAAGCAAACAGCATTCTTATCACATTATGATAATTATAATGCAAGCACTGGAGTCTGCAACATTGGTAAGAGAGAAAAGAATCATAAAGGAAGCACAGGAGGGTACTGACAGTCCTCACAGTGTGTGTGTGTGTGTGTGTGTGTGTGTGTGTGTGTGTGTGGGGGGGGGGGGGGTGAGTA
>JAODJU010000125.1:264800-275316 GCA_026776725.1 Gnathonemus echidnorhynchus | reverse complement strand
GCTCTGCCGCATCTCCCCTGGGTGATGTTAGACACTCCATTTCAACCCGCCGGAACAATTAACCCCGCTGTTAATTAGTGGGGAAATGTCAGGCACACAGATGGCAACAAGCTGCTGCAAACTCCTCCGGCAGGCCCCCACTCCAGTGGCTGACAGCAGTCGCGTCCTGGACCAGCAGATGTCGAAGCCACCCCGCCGGGGAGGCGTTCGGAGACGGGCAGACCCTGCGGGGGGGGTCGTGGTGACGGCTGCCTTGCGGTGGCAGCGCTTCTTATACCAACAGGATCCATGTGCCTGCAATCAGAACACAAACACGCAGCTGCAACAGAATCTGACTCTTACTGAGCGTGCGGTGGCCGGGGGGGGGGGGGACGTGGCATTATTCTGTTGCTAAGCAGATGTTTTTATTTACGGGTGCCCCCTAACTCGCACGGCCTACAACCGTACACTACACACATCCGCAGAGCCCCATCATGTTTAGGGACGCATGTAATTAGGTCGCCGCTCAAGGGTACAACAGCTTAGCCGCTGCAGGAGCCAAAATGTACAACTGCCAGGCCCAGCTGTGGGGCTGCCAACTCCTTATTTCAGAGACATTTAAAGTCTATGCTCACAAGCCAAATAAAGGGACTCCCTTTTCCGACAAAAAATCCCCCCCATTTCCGACAAAAAAATCCCCCCCTTTTACGATTACAGTGGTGCCTAATATTTATTTGGCAGATTATCTCACTAACTCATTAAATAAGTGCTGATCAATACCCGCTCAGCGGGTCAGGCGGGTGAACCTAAAGACTTCCCCAAGCGGGGGCATGTAAAACAGCGAGCAGGAGTATAAATCACCAGCCGGCGATCCGGCGGGCCGCGGCGTGACGAGGATCAGGTCTGTCACATCCACTCCTTCGACCCGCTGCAGGGTATTGATTAGTTTGCCACACTATGTAAGAACAGGGTCCATTGAAGACAAACACCTGCAAAAGTCAATAAAGGGAAAATGTGGCCCTGCCTTGTTGTGGTCATGATGGTGGTCTTCGCATAGCAAGACCACCATCATGGAGTCAATTCTAGCTTAATTTTTTTCTTCCGGCAGTAGTATGTGGTAACTTGGCAATTTTCTTTTTTTAGGGACTTTTACTTACCTGTAACTGTCCAACCATAAACATTTGATTATCTTATTTTAACTATATCAGTACTTTTAGATTTTGTTCTAGTGCAAAGTACTTTATAAATTAAATGTATTATTATTATTCTATCATGTACAATTAGTAGTATTAAATAATATTAATGCATGAAGCACACAACAGCAACAATATGTTATTTTGCTTGCTTGTTTGCATTTCCCATTACTATTCTTTCTTTTAAGTGGTTACATTTTAGAATAGAATAGAATAGAATAGAATAGAATATATCTCTATTGTCATTGTAGATACAACAAAATTTGAATGCCCAACTTCCAGTGAGATGCCCACGACCACCGGGAATGCTGGGAATTTGTAGGGAATCGCACATTTTCATTTTAGTTATTCAGTGTACAGAGGGGCACAGGAGAAATATGCTGTTGTTTGAAATGAGAATTTCTTCAATCGAGCAAAAAAAAAAAAAAAGCGTATAAGATAAATAACTTGGCAATTTGTTGATTATAGGGCCAGAGATACTGCTGGAAATTTCACAAAATTATTGTGAATTACACTGCATCTGCTCTTCACCTGGATCTGCTGCTGAACGCAATTATATTGCCCTGGCAGCAGATAATTACACATCAAAACATCATGAAAAGAATCAGATTATTGTTATTATTTTCTGCTTATTTTGATAATCATGTTTCGTCAATCAGATGCTTTTTAAACCTTTATATTACATATTGATATTATTTTGTTCTCTGTGATGGTTAAGAAGAAAAACAAAAACATTTTTAAAAATGGAATGTAAAATCTACCAGAAACAAAAAAATTAAAGCAGGTATTTCTGTGTCTCTGTGTGAAGCCTGGCAGAGAATATAGCATGAACACTTCATAAGAGATAGGGTCGCACTTTGAATTCAGAACAATCTACTTCATACTGTCCTCCAGAACTAACTGGCAATAAAAATGTAATAGTGTTTAGATCAGGTGATCAAGCTGTGGGAGGAGTTTGACTTTGATCTGTTTAATAGTGTGTATGAGGTCATCATGAAGAAACCAAGGAGTGAGTCCCTGTTACCTCGTCAGCGGCCAGCAAATGGCCACACAAGCAACCGTCAGCCTAATGACTGCCAAGAGACGGCTGCCCAAACCATCATGGATCACGTCCCGCAGTTGGAATCCTCTGACGTTCTGCAAACATCAAGGCATCTGGGTGTAGGATAGAGGGTGAGCGATGGCTGACCAGGCTGCAGAGCTTCCCCCGTCGCTCTGGGGCTGACGTCTCATGCTCCTTACATGGAGTTATGCGTCGTCATGCTCCGGCCAGTCCACGTGGTTTCCAGATGGCAGCCCAGCTAGCAATTCCGGCTTTGTGAACCTCACAAAGTACAGTTGTTGTTGGGGCTTAATGAGAGAGGTGCTGAATTAGTTTTGAATTAGTTCTGAATTAGTTCGCAAATTCTGAAGCCGTAACTTGATGCTGTTGTGTGACAATCCTGTTAAGTGTTCTCTTGCTTACTATTGTTGCTAACTCTGTCCGTTCACTCGTATTATCTGCAAAACTGACCTACCAAAGTGCTGACTCTCAGACTTCCTTCACAGCCGACACAAGCCGCTAATCGGCTTTCAAACAAATATGACTCACCTTCATCGCCGGTCCGCCCCCCCTCACCACGTTGTCCTGACGCAAGCAGCCCTGAACTACCGATAAAAGCTGCAGAAACAGGGGCTGGGATGGGAAAGTCCCCAGGCTGAACGTCACGGCTGCTAATTGTGAGCTGCAACGTAAATTTAGCATCTGACTAAGCACCACAGGCAGAAATGTGACGCAAAGTTATGTGGTCAGATTTCAACGCGACGACCTGGCATGAGGACCAAGACTTTGTCTGTTGCTGGTCCCATGTGACCAGCTAGAAAAAAAAAAACCCAGCATCCTGTTAAGGTTAATGTGCCTTTCACGTGTCATGTTAACACCTTTTCTGACAGCCGTGATAATGGAACTGCCAGCCATTAGTAAGAAATACAGTGAAAACAGGCACATATTGAGCTATTAGCCGGGATACATCCCATAATAGCTGCGCATTGTTTACGCTATTACACTGCTATTCTGCAGTGTTACTCCTCAGTAATGATAATAAAATGTAGTTGCTCTACTCGCTTTAGATATAACCACTTTAGGTTTTATATCATCTTATGCAGACACAGGTATTAAAACGGCTCTTGTCAGCCATAATAATGCGTGATTGCTTGATGGATATATATTGATTCCCGTCTTCCCATAACCACATATCCAACGCAGAGCCTGAGGAGGCTGCGATCTATGCCAGGATGCAAGGGCCACCACGGACAGGCTGTTTATGTCACTGATTATAAGGCATATCATCAGCGATAGCCACATATGCATTCAAAAAATAAAAAGTGAATCCAGCAGATTAAAAAAATAGCAATATTTACCTCATCATATGGTCATTTCCTGAATTCAATATCAATGGGGGTGAACATTCTCATCCCATGTATAACTTCACATGCAACACAATGTTTAACACTTGCAGGATTTTTGCAGTCTCATCAGAGACATTTGATCGAGTAATTTAGTGCTTGATTAAGTCCAAATCCCACTAATAATGGATGAAGACAAAATGTCAGTTTTTAATATTTGGTGTTGCGGTACAAAAACGATTAACTGCTACAGTCACACACGGGATGTAACATTTCAAGAAATCCAGAGACTGTCAACCTATCAGAGACAAAAACCATATTCAAAATCTGACCATTTCACTGTTACTTACTCGTGTTTAAATTGATATCTTTTCACATTGTTAACACTAATGGTTGGTTTTATTGTATATTTGCCAATATGCATGTATGTATGCAGCTGGTAGAAACTGTACTGCAGAGGGACTAAGAACCTGAATAAAAAAGGCTCATTTGCTCGAATTCTTTTTTTATTGTGTAGAAGCGAGAAGACCTTAGAACACAAATTCCATTCTAAAAAAGGAAATGACATCAGCATAAAAAAAACATACAGTTTATTTATTAAGAGAAATCGGCCCCCTTTCTTGAGATTTCACCAGGCTATTTTGGGTTTTCCTTTGGAGATTTTTGTGCTGCACTTAGATCTTTAAGTTTATGTTTCCTGCACGTAGCTTAATCTCTTTAATTTATGTGCCGGCGCTCGGCGACGGAATGCAGGCAGTACATCTGCGGCTTCCGTTCCCCATATCCACACTTGGCCCCATCAAAGATAATGTGGCGTGACCAGTTAATGCGCAATAACTTGAACATATTAATGAAGTTTGTGGAAGTTGAGAAAGGGAGACTTAATGGGCTCATTTAGAGCAGACCGTCTTTGCGGGAAGTATTTGTAGACGCTTACCTGCTTGTTGCTCTTGCACTTGATGCCCGATACCGTGGCCTGATGCGGCCTACAGTGCCCCCCCGCCTTCCCCATCAGGCAACCTCATTGGCCTCCTTCCAAACCAGCTGCGATGATCATCAGGGGTGACACAACATTTGCACATCTAAACAAGCACTTAATGTCTTCGGTAATCCGGCATCGTCAAGCCCCCAGGTTTGCTAATTGGTTCGCTCTTTGAGCGAGGCCTTAAAGCTTCAGGGAACACGCAAATTCAAGAACAAGGTCAGGCCCTAGACAGGGAAAACCAGGCCTGTTTGAATCTCTTCACCTCTGGTATTTTTTTTCCCCAGCTGACATTTACATTCTGCAGTTTTATTTAACGTAAAGTGAGATGCACTTGGATAATAATGTCACTCAGCGTCGATGTCAATTAACCAGCTGCTTCTGGCGTAATTAACCTGGAGCGGAGGAGAGGGACACTGACGGCGGGAGGAGCAAATGGCCAGCTGGCACGTCGCCATGCGGCAAACGGATCGGAGCGGCTCGCCGTATCCGCTCCAGCTCTGCGCCCCGCGGATTGTGCAGAAGCGGAACTGCAGGGCGACGGATTATTAAGCAAACCGGTTGCTCTATGTATAGAAGCTCATTTGGAACCAGCCTCACTTTTCCAAGTGATAGTTGTAATGCAAAAAAAGGTTAATTAAATCACAATCCATTTGTTCCCTAAATCTTGGTGCTTTGGCAGACGCTTTTACCCAAAGTGACTTATGGTTTATAGATTTAGCCTTTTCCCCGTTCGCGTTTGTGCATTAACGATGACTCTCAGGTGTATCGCCTTTCTCCTGGGAGCAGCAGTGCACCCCTTTCTTCATCCGACAACCTTTCTCGGTACACATCTGGGTTATATCGCTCCTTGCAGGCGTGTGGCCTCTTAAAAGCCATGGCCAGCTTCCCGTTCCATTCCTCATCTGTATCATTACTGGACAATGTCCTCAGTTACTTGACCAATAATGATGATGTCATACTTGCACCGTGGGGCGATGTCTCCTGAAAACAATGGCGTTCAAGTAGTGGAATCATGTGATTTTGGACGCTTTGCTTCCACAGACAGCCCTTGCATGGGATGAGGATCACATTGGCGTTGGAAGAACATTCCAGAGGCCCCGACGATATCGATAATAGCCTGTGGCCCTAGCTAATATATCTGTTGCAACCCACGTGTGACGGCACGCAAACCGCTGTTATCGTTTCACCATTAACGACACAATTGCAGATGCTGTACGCCTGTGCTAGTCTTAAATTCTGCGGAGACAATGCTCTCTATACATCCCATGTTACGTAACAAACATCAAACACACCAATTTGAACATCTTGTTCATCATCAGGTATATTTTTGTTACAGATTTCCATAACCAAATATGCAATCTGTACCTTAGAGGTGCAATCTTACCTGGATTTGCCATTTCATCAGCATTTCTTTAGCGCTCAAACTCACAGCCTTAATGCTCAATGCTAATTTATCTGATTAAATAGTTTTACAGATAAAGAGCTCCATTAGAATCCAGGCATGCATTGAACCCACTGGATATGTGCAGGCATATTTTAATCTGAACTGGAATTGAGGTTTTCCCATTTTGTTGATGAATATTATTATGTGATTACACGTATGAAATGTGTCCGCTAATTTGACTCTGGAGGCTAATGGAATGAATTTCAAAAATTGGGACATGCATATAATGTAGGCCAGTGATAATATTTCCAAAGAACATGTGCAATTCCAAAAATGTATAATTTTGTCAAGATGGTAGGAGGAAATGGCGTTCTTCATTGCCAATAGTCAAATCACTTCAGTCATGCATCATACGTGGATTTTAAGTATTCCATTTGTACACAATTACAATCAAGATGAATTTATCTGCAAATTCAAATAGCTAATTCTCTGTATTGAGTGCAGGGAATCTCGTAAGCATTTGTTCTAGAGCACTTTCATGAAGTATTCGTATGAATATTGATCCACGCACTGAAAGGCATATTCCAAATATGAACGATGGCCAGGCAATTTGTGTTAATTAGACTCAGACATTTTGCTGGGAGAGCAACGATCTTTTTTTAAAGTTACGATTAAAAACATGGCAGAAGAGCACGTCAGTGAGGATATGGCAGCAGCAGGACACATTGGCCTAGGAAGTGAGCACTTTGATGAACCGGCAGAAAGGGAATTACGGGGGATTACCTCACCGTCTGCTCGTTAATGAGTCTGAGGTGAAATGGGTTTCAGCCCTGTCTAGTGCCATCCGCTCATTTGTACCTAATACATATAAAATTCCAAATAATCTTCAAACATCCCTGCGGCTTGCACTCATTTGAAATGCCTTTAAAATTTTTAATAACTGTTTTGAATTTGATTGAGACAACATGGTGCGGATTTTACAAAGAATGCACGGCCGAGGAATTCAGACCAGGCCACTGGAATGCAAACTGCTTCAAAACGTCGAGTGTATTTTTTTATTCTTACCATTTTAGGAATACTGTCCATTAATATTAAAATCATATCTCCATATAAACACATCTGATAGTAGTTTATGGATAATAATCCTGTTTAAAAACCATCCACACAAAGTGCAGGGAACACGCATGTCCAAATATCAGACATAAGCATCATCAACTGTCTGAAAACTCCAAAGGGGCCTGACTTCTTGACAGCTGCACTTAGGGGCGTCACCAGCGACAAGCGCGGTGACACCTGCCTCCCGTCCCTGCACTCAGCCTCGGAAATCGGGCGAATGCGGTGTCCCACCGGGTCTGCCATTTCTGACGGAAACTTCAGGATTGCAGATTGTAGACCATGCCATCTTAAACTTAATTAAGGAAGGCAATTATCTGTTTGGACTCTGCTAATTAGGGTAGCACTCCACTACTTGAAATAGCTAAGCTGGTCCCTTTTGTGACACTATTTTTCTTTCCGTTTTTTTTTTTTTTACAATAAAAGAAACACATCAATCGATTCCTCCATTCATTGGATCAGACCGGCCTCCCGCTCCTGGCCTTGTCCTGATCAATCCATTGATCGGTCGTCGTGTTTGACGGCCCCGTCCACCACCCAAGCCTTTTAACCGGTGCTTAGCCCTCACAGGCCACTCTGTGCTTGGGTCATGGCCGGGGGTAATAGATGCGGCCTCCAAGCGGGCTGGGGTGCATTAAAAGGCCCTTAAGTGCCGGTGATTTGTAACGCAGCTCGCCGTCCCACCCGGAGCTACAGCGTGGAGCCATCGGAGAACTTGAGCTGGATGGTCCCAGCTCCATCAGACGAGGAGCTCACCGCGGGGCGGCCCGCTCATACCATCATTTTGCATCCCAATGGACCTCCACCCGCCCGGTGCTATTCTGGTGAATCCACAAGAGATATTCCCTCATGACTGCTTCCGAGCAAAACGAACTGGAACAATTAGGAGATCTGCGATTAGCGTGAGACAAACTTTAAATGCATGGTGAGTATGAGAGCAACGCGGGCGTAGTGGATTACAGCCAGGAGAAGAGGCCCTGAGCGTGTCCGTGGTACACGGCTGGTAAAACAGCGCCCCCCTTCTAGGGGGTAAGCAATGGCGAGGGAATCCGAATCCCCAGGCACCACCACAATGTTCAGATGGGTTCTGTGGCACTTCTGCAGAGCAGTATATGAGATTAAATCTCTCAGCAATTCCCGCGTAATGGAAGTGTGGGGGAGCCCAGGCAGAGGTATATGTGTCTGGCCTTTCCCTTCTGTTGTCATAATTACAGCCAGACAAACACAGACTAGGACTAAAGGTGGAGGAGGGGGGAATGGGAATAACTGGATGGAGTGTATCCACCATCTTGTTTATGATCCATGGCTGTAAATATTCCAGGTGTGCACAGGAAGGGGCCCAGGCTGAGGCAATTTGTTCCGCATTAGCATGTTGGGTCAAGCATTCCTCGGCGTCACAACCCCCCCCCAGCGTGCCTCGACATTTCCCGCAGCTTCATGCGCAAAACACACAAGGCATATGTGAAAATCACGAAAAAAATACCCCACAATTATTTCATACGTTGTATGCTGTGCCCAAAAACACGCAGTCGGGTTTTTTTTAAATAAAGCTTCTAAAAATTTCATACTCGTTAAGCTCGTTTTTGCCCAGTGGGTGTTTCCATAGTCAGTTCGTACAATTAATTATGTGAAAAGTAAACACGCAGATTGCCCCAGTGGACCTGGAATCAGTTTATTTTCCACGTTAAAATAAATAAATGTATGTAAAGTCAAGGACGACTCGCAGGCCATTACATAATGACACAAACAAGCGTTTTCTCATCCATAGGCCAGAAATAATTGATCGATCACCCCCCCCCCCCAGAAAACACCATTTTCGCTGCAAAACGTCGGTTATTTCTAACCATTTTAGAAGTCAGGCTCATATCGGTGGTGAGGGACGTATTTAAAAAATAATAGAGCGAGTGCGCTGAAAGCCGCGGCGGTTATTTAAATCAGGACCGTATTCGCGGTCTCATCTGTTCGCTTCAATAACGGCGCGATGGTGCAGGCGCTCCCGGCCTGACGATGCCTGCCAATTCCCTTTTATTTGAAAAGTCTAGACATGCAAGATTTTTTTTTTTTTTTTTTACTTTTTATTTCTCAATCCTTTTAAACAAATGCCCCTTGTGAGCCTGACGTGAAGCAATGTGCATATAAAATATAAAACGCTCACCGGAGAGCAGGGAGATACTGTATAGTAATAATGAAAGCAAAACGGAGCCGGCTTATTTTATGATGTGATTAAGCGGAGAGCGCCGTTTCCCGGCAAGGCCTGGCGGGTCCCCCCCCCCGCCCAAATAAAGGTGACACAGGTGCATTTGCGCGGCCGAGAGCGCAGCCATTATGAAAGGGGCCGTTATAGCCATCAGGGACATAAGCTGAGATGCTGGTACCCCCTGCTTGCAAAGACACAGCACTGTCTGGCTCTGAAGTACATCAGCATCTCGACATTTAAGATTAAAGTGAATCAATATGAAAAAGATCGCATGCTTTACTTACCTGCCATATCGAATTAGAGGCTCGCATAATAACCATGCGCGCAATTTAGCGTATTTTCCAGTTAACTAAAATTAAGTTGAGCAACTATATTGAAATCGAGATAGTTTGGGCTGCACGTGTCATTGCTGAAAAGTACATTTTTAGAAATCTGCAAATATAAAAAGTGGAGAAAATTAAATTCTCTGCTTACAAGCAGAACAATGATAAATATCCAAAATAAAACCACTGATAGCCTCCAAAATTAACAGCAGGGATTCGGGCAGAACAGAATGGCTGCATTTATGATGCTGATAACAGAAAGTCCAAAATGGAAAGCAATAAAAATGAAAAGCGGGCGGGGGGCCATGGAAGCAGAACAGCCCGTCGATTGCTCTGTGTCCCCTATAAGTGGGGGCGGAGACGGGATGGATGGAGAAATAATGGCGATCAAAGGCCGGCGTTGTCAGATCAGACGGCCCTCGTATATGTAGTCAGCAGAGGGAAAACAAAGGACCGCCGAGTTTCCGCCATCGCCGGCATGCTACGTCTCAAGCCTTAGCGAAGCGACCGAACCACGTACTCAGACGTGTAATTCAGAGACGACAAATAAAATATAAAAATAGAGTCGCTGCTATGGGACGATAGGCTCCCCCCGCATTAACTTTTCATGATGCACGCTGAAGCGCAGCCCCCCCTGAGTCGCACCCGAGCCCCCCAGCCGGCGCCCACGATGGCCCGGGAAGCCGCGCACGCAGGAGCGGCAGAGACGGGGAGGCGCTTGTAAAGAGCGGGAAAGCTGTTGAACGCTCTTAAAAGCCGAAGCCATGTTATGAGAAGGTGACATATTTATTGCAGTTACCATGGCGCTGTTTCCAGCGCGAGAAACAAATTAGCTATAAAATGCCCTTTGTTGAAGGGCCGGGCCGAGAGCGCGCGGGACAGGTAAGGCATCGCTGCGGCGGGGACTGTTAAACAGGTACGGTAAAATACCGGCGGGGGGGGGGGGGGGGGGCGGCG
>JAODJU010000125.1:243523-264700 GCA_026776725.1 Gnathonemus echidnorhynchus | reverse complement strand
GGGGGGGCTGCAAATAATAAAAAATGCATTAAAGGTCATAAATTTAAAAAGTAATAACAGCGAGTTCACATCATGATTGGCCGTCTTCTGCTTAACTACTTTCCTTTCAAAGTCGAGCCATTTCTCCTTCTCTGGCAAACACCAATGTTTCTAAAGCTGTATCCGTTTGTGTAGCAAACATGGCGCACTTCACATGTATATTATCCAGGAGGGCTGTTCGGGCAGAACGGTTATGCCCTGTGGTTGTGATTTTTTTTTTCCTGTGGTCATTGCACCAATATGAGCTGCAGAACTTCTGACAAATATTTTAACTTTCAGTACAAAATGTATGGTCCTTAAAAGACAGTAGGAAAAGTATTCTAAAGCGGTGTCTTTAAATTCAGTAAGATATTGCCTGGTAATTACTGGTCTCCCATGTTGTAGTATCACAATTAGTTTCAAGTTTTGCACTAAATCTACCATTCCCAATTCCTGTGCATTCTACATAGCAGGCTTATGGGAATCTACTGAAATGTAACAATTTTATTTGGCAGGAAAATTAAGAATAATAAGGCAGGCCTGTTAAGTGTACACACGCACACCGTAAACGAATGCTGCTTTACATCATTATTACTATTATCATTGTCAATAATAATAATGATGATAATAGGCAGTGTATCGATTATTATTATTATTATATTGCAGGTTTTCCACTGGGAATATTCAAGGAGTCCACTTCAATATGGTAGGGACCAAAAATAGACTCATTAATTAACACATTTTCAGATGTCACATTCAGTGGTTACAGACCTCCTTTACCCAGTACACTGAGGGTGCCTCTGGGACACCCCCTGGTACTGCCCCCTCTTTTGTCGTGTCCCGGGAAGCTCGGAGCCAGGGTATAAACCATTAAAGGCTGTTTCCTTCTGGCAGAATAGCCAAAAAGCAGGGCGCGCTCTCTCTCTCTCTGCCTGGCGACAGAATCTGCATCTTCTTTATGGGTAAATAGTTCTCTCTCTCTCTCTCTCTCTCACTCTGCAAAGTTTCAGCAAACTGTATGACAGAGTCCGGTGCGTGCTTCTTCATCCACAATGATGAACAGAATACGCAGACAAGAGGTGCCATTTTCCAGAACAGTCTTCCTCCTAACACAGAAACTAAAATAAGCTAACAAGTCTGATACAAGTAAAGTTACTTATAAACCGTGTATACCCAAACCTTAGGTTACGTAAACCTTAAAAATGTGTCTGCAGTGCAGTACCGAGGTTACATGCTGCGTAAATATAGGACCATCTGTATTTTCAAAACATCTAATCTGCCCTAGTCAACCACAGTACTGAGAGAGCAGATGGGGTCTTCAATTACTATTTTAAAAAATTACTGTCTGTGCCTGCATATGTGTGGAATGACCAGCTGTGTGCCTTTTCCTTGGATACACGCTCATACATATATTATGTATTATACATACACTTTTAAATACATCCTGCATTAGTGTGGCCTTTTGGGTTTGTTTTACATTCTTTGAGGCAGCAGAGGTCTATCTTCCTGTGATCTGTCTGTATAAAATATGCTCACAGTTTGACTTGCATAGCTAATTTCACAGTCTGCTGAGCAGACACCACCTCCAGAAAAACCCCGTCATTTACGCGGGCTCTGCAAGCGACTGGGGCAAATTATTTAACATATAAGCAAAATAATTGTCGACTGTGAGTTTTCAGGGAATCGCAAAGACAGTCGCAACCAAAGTACAATAAGCCTAGTACTATATTGAGTTTCATGCTACATAATAAAATGCCCTGGAAACTGAAGAGAATTAACTAAAATGTAAATAAAAACAAAACATTGTAGCACTAATGTTAAGGTGAACAGTAAAGAATAAAAACTATTATGTGTATAGAGAACTTTGCTCTTTCTCCCCTCCCCCCCCCCCACTTTTTACTGTAAAGGTCGAAAGCATATGTTCTGAAAAATGGAGAAATTGTGAGCTGCAGGAAAGGTGATTTATTTGTACAGAACAGCCTGGCAGATGTGGTCTGGAGTCAGACACCATGTGACTTGGGTTATAGTGCAGAAAGATGACACAGTGCTGCAGTTCAAACAAGGCACACATCTGGGTCAAATCAAATGAGCTCCGTGATTGAAATGTCAGCGAGGATCAGCGGAAGGCATCGCGAAACAGGCAGATGACAGGAATAAAAAAGTACAGAGGGGGAAAATTATAATGGAGGTTCTTTCAGAACTGTTCTCGGCAAAGGTCAGACACAATTGAATTAGCCCAACATGGCCACCTTTTGATGCGTCTGAGGAAATGTATGGGAAGGTTCTTTGGGGCAATATCAGGAACGAGATTAAACAGAGATGGGCTCATATTATGGGATATTTCCACCAAGGTCAAGAAGCCCACCCCCCCTCAAAAAAAAAAAAAAGCATACACATCTGAAATTATTTCAAAATTACACACTTCTCTATGTGACTTTAATCATGTAATTATGTTAAAATCAGTGACTTATTTGCTGCAAGAGTAAAAAAAAAAAATATATTAAAAATTGCTATCAGATTTACAGAAAGACGATATACCTTGTAGGCTAAATTTGATTCATACTCTTGCAGAATATCACATATATGAGCCATTTATCAAGCAAATATTTTTTTTAAGATTTTCACAATATACCTCAACTGAAAAAATGAGATTTTTCATCACAAAAGCCAGTAAATGTCAGACACACAGGCACAAAGCTCACAGGATGCCAGAACCTTACCTAAGCCACCTAACTGGAGTTAGGGCCTCGATTTTAACCCCCATATCAGCCTCCTGCTTTGGCTCTTTCACAAGCAAATGGAATTAACAGTTCATATGTTAAGCATCAGACTACGTCCTGCCTTCTACAAACCAGAGGCCAGCCACATTCGCTTATACAGGACTTCAGTAAATCATATACAAATTAAAAGCAGATGTCTCCATCCAGCGGTGACGATGATTTAAAAGCGCCGCAGCCTCCTCGCGTTTAAGCTGCCGATTACCATTCGCAGGGGTATCGAAAAATGAAGGGAAAGATAGTGAGATGGAAGGCTGGCACACGCACGAGCGTGCACACACACACACACGAGCGTGCACACACACACACGAGCGTGCGCACACGCACACACACGAGCGTGCACACACACACGAGCGTACGCACACACACGCAGAGACCTGGTTTGCAGATAGACTTTAATGTATCACACTGAATAACAGACATACCGAAGGAACCGTCGCCTTCCAACGGAAGCGGGTTCGAATACCATCTACGATAAACATCATTTCAACTATGACAACAGGTCTGTGACAGAATGAAAAGAATTTTCAAAACCATGTTTAACTGTATTACAGTACAGTTGAGACTTTCAACATTACAGTAACAAAAACTAGTGTGACTACTCTATATATATATTTATATATTTATAAACATCAATAACATTTTTGGTTTCGTTTATTTAAAGTTCTCGCCAGATGGACAGCTCTTTAATAAAACCTCAGGATGCATTTTCTTACGTTACTCAGGCATGGAAAGGATTTTTTTTTTTACTTTTTCTTTTTGGATAATTGCGCTGTGTTAATCCCTTTGATATCCAGGACAGCAGCCTCACATCACCCCTTGAAAGCTGTCCTCTTTAGGTTGACACTATCCATCCCTAGAAAGTTTTTGGTTCAGTTGCAATGTGTATACATTTATTTATTGGACCGTTATACAAGTTTCGGTTTGTTTACCAGTCCTTTACGTGGGAAGCAATCTGTTCCATGCCAACACGCCTATTTGCTGTGTTAACGGACAGCTCAGTCTCTGACTGCTGACCCACATTCAAGAGAAAGGCAAAACCTATGCAGAGACCCTTTGGAATCAGGACAGTGCCCCCTACTTTTAGAGAGGTAAAATTGCACCCAAGACATCTCTTTTGAAACAATCAAAAAGTGTCGTCAGGATTAAAATTAATGTAAAAATACTAAAAATACAAATAAGAACATTAAAAAGTTCACATAAAAATGCGGAGAATAAAAATCGCTGTGACAATAGCACTCAAAACGTCAACAAAACAACCTGTACAATATTAAAAAAAAAAAATGAAAATGTTTGATTTTTATTATAAGCAAAATTTGATGTATCCTGTCAAACAGTTGCATTACATGCTACTTGTTCATCTCAGAATAGGAATATCAAAAGCGATACAGGTTTGCGTTTCTTCATAATTAATACATTTGTACCATGCACGGCCGACCAGAAATATGTACAACTGCTTACTTCTCTTTGTCCAAAAGCCTTTTACTTTCGTATAAATGGCCATCCATTACTTTGGAATGAATCGTGTTGACCAGCCTCGCAAAACCAGAAGGTTGTTCGTAAAACTGAACAGCCTCGACAGCTTTCACGTTGTTTAAGATCCACGGCAAAAAAAAAAAAGAAAGGAAAAGGGAAAAAAAGCCAACCAAAGCATTTCATGAGTCAGTCGTATGTCAAATAGAAAGTCGAAAATCCAAGGCAAGCAGAAACTGTGTTGCAGAGTAGCAGCAAAATGTCGGTAAAGGATAATAATACTTTATACATGATGAAATGAGACAGGAAAATCAACGGGGCCCGGAGTATTGAGGAAAGTACAATTAACTATCCGCTAAATGATACTGTGTGTTTGGAAGTGTGTTTGGCTGACAAACAGCAGGAGGAAAATAAAAAATAAAAATCACTGACAAAAGAACTGTTTTAGTCCCCTTTCTCAAAGCAGCTTCTTTGCTCTCAAGAAGTAAATATTTATAGCATTATAAATATTCTTTGTTCAACTTGTACTTATGTAGTTTCAAGTATGTGGTTCTACTCTGTTAAATTTTTAAATATGTCTTTGAAATGCTATGAGTCAAAATGACAAAGAAAAGACCAAAATGTTGCTTTGCTACACTTACAAATAAGTATAAACACACACACACACACACAAAAAAAAACACTATTAAATTATGAACAATCTACCGAAAAGTTACAAATAAATTAGAACCTAGGTGAAATTAAAGATGATAAATTAAGTGCACTGTAGTCCAGACACAAGCACGCACCTTGACGGGATAGCAAGTCACCAAGGAATAAAAATGTCCACGTCATTCTATCAAAGTCTATCAAAACTAGGATTATTACCTCTTTGGAAAAGGGTGTTATCAGAGGTAAAGAGAGAAAAAAAAACAAGTGTTGCCACAGGTGTTAGTACAGTCTATGGGGGGGAGAGGGGTGCTTTACAGATATACAAGAAACACGCTCGTGGGACTGAAAAGTGACACGGGGGCATATATTTCAAAACCATTCCAGAATCTTCCTCAGTTGTACAACTTACTGCTTTGGAGGGGGATGTAAAAAGATATGTTGTTCAGTAACAGTTACATTACCCACATATTTAATGCTTCTGATAATGCCGGACGTGTTTTGGTAAAGCCAAGCCCTGGCTTCTTGCTGCTCTTTACAAATGAGAAAATGTTGTTCCGACCTGAGAATTTAAAGCTACTGAATCACCACCTAACTAAAGCACGAGAAACTTCTCTCCAAAAAAAAGTTCCGGATCATCAGTCCCATACAGCCCACGTAAGCATTTGGAAACCAGTCCAGCTTATGTGCAACTTGCTATCATGAGTGTTTTGGTTTGAAACAAGTTCGGCAAGAACTTGTGGGATTTTATTTTCTCCCTCTCCCCTCCTCTGTATATTCATACAGTAAAAACTCAGTCAAGCATATGCAACTTTGTCCATTAATCCATAGCTTACCAGCTTTATCAATATGGGAACAACAATCCTGAGTCAATCATTTGGTACTGTGAATATTTTTGGGATAGAGAAACTTTGGAACTGCAGTTTAAGTCTTATTTCTTTTTTTAAAGCAATGGATCCCATTTTCACTCCTATACACTGAACATATCCATCCGTATACTGTTGAAACTACCATCCATGCCGGCTGACGGCTTTGACTTGACTTCCAGCAAATTTTCTAGCTCCTCCAGCTTCTGGCTTAGCTTGCTGTCGGACTCTTCCGAGCAGCTTCTGCCGGGTAGCGAGGTCTGGGCGCCTGAGGAGCTGCACAGAGTTGAGGTAACCATTGAAGGCAATGAGATGGGCGGAGAAGGTGATGGAGAAGAAGCGGCTGTCCTGGCGGACGCTGGGAAGAGGGCGCTAGGCCAGGCCGCTGTGGTCAGGTGGGAAAGGTGCGAATAGGTGTTATTAGAAGAAGCTGCAGACTGCGAGGTAGATGTGGTGTTAGGGTTAGGGGAGCAGACAGAGTGAGGTAATAATCTAGCATGCTCTTTGGCATTTCTCATTGCTTGTTTGATTGTTTTCTCCTTGTGCGAGCTCGACTGAAGGTGTTGGCTGAGCGCTTCGTTCCCGCCAATGGACACGTTGCAGGCTTGGCAGTCATATCTGCTCGCCGCCCTGCACAACACGGTCTCCTGCAGTGCGGCCGTCGGCTGGCCAAAGTAGCAGAAGGATGTCTGGTGGCGCCGTGCCGACTCCTCATCGGCGAATGGCGTCTCGCACTTCCGGCAGATGAACTCGTGCTTCACGGAGGGAAGTATGAAAGCGTCCAGGAAGTCTAAGGTTTTGGTATCGGTGCGGGGCTCGTCTTTTGTGCTTTCAGCTGTGGCAGCTTTCCCCTCCTCTTTTGGTCTGAGGGCTTCGCTCTGCGTGCTCTGTTGCCGGGCCAGACTAGGTTTCTGCTGCTGATGCTCCTGCGCAGCATGATCCTGCAGTTGCTGCGGCTGCTGTCTCTGCTGTGGGTGCTGTCTTTGCTGCGACTGCTGCTGCTTTTGCAGGGAGTCTTGCAGGGAGCGCTGATACTGCAGAATAGCGGTAGGGGAGAGGCCAGTGACGGCTTGCGGCACAGCCGGGCCATATGGGAAAAGGCTCTCCATCCCGCAAAAGGGTGGGAAGTATCCGGCCTGCACTCCGGCCGGAAGCTGGGGCGAGAAACACGATGCAAGTCCGGGAAGGAAGTAGGGCAGTAAATGTCCCCCTAAGAAGGACCCAGGGTCACCAGCAACGGCGCTTTGCAGTGCCTGCAGCTGTGCTGGATCCACTAGCACCTCACCACCTTTGACTTTAGTTGAATGCATGGTCGAGGACCTCATTCTCTTTTTTATGTCTGGGCTCTTGATGTCTGCTTCCTTCTCCTCGGCTTTCTTCTGATTCTCAGCCTTCTTTTCCACCTCAGGCTCTTTACTCTTCTGCTCATTGGGATTGCTGGCAGGAGTTATAGGGGGAGGTGGAGGTGGAGAACTCAATATGGCCTTGGTTGGGGTACTGCTCAGAGGCCTGGCGGTAGAGGTGGTTGTAGTGGGAAACCCAAGAATACCAGCACCGGGGGCTGCTAAAGCTGAAATATAGTGATAAAGACATTGCAGACATTGATGAAATACACTAACCTTGAAATCTATATCTGAACATGGGGAGGTCTTGGAAAGTACCAAGTTTTTTTTTATTATAGACCAGAACTGACACAAACTTCACAAAATACAAAACAATATCTATACAACTACAAAATTATAATAAAAAAGACATGGTTGCTCTAGAAATATCTGAACAGAAAATATAGTGTGTCCCCTCACTGTATGCACTAAGCATCCTCCCTCATTTCAAGTGCCTAAAGCATTGTCATAAGCATAGAAGAGACATGTGATGTGTGAGGTGGCCTTTTATTGCACGGCGAACTCACCAGGTATGTTTGGCGGAAAGAGGGGGAGGGGTAGGGGGCCATTTACCCCAGGCAGCTGCACGGGTCCTATGGCGGAGATTCCTGTGTAGCCTGCAGGCCCATTATGGCCCTGAAGTGCATTCTTTTCATTCACTGTCTGCTGTTGGCTCGTCATGCCGAGAACATCCGTGGCCTTCTTTAAGCGGTCCAGCTCTTGTTGTGCCATCAGCTGCCGGACAGTCGTAGGAGTAAGGTAATCCTTCTCTCTGTCAATCTGGTGTCCTAGGGTTTCTTGCACTTTGGCAATATGCTGCTTTGAGAATATATGATCTCGGATGGAAAAGCGAGCGGAATACTTGGTGCCACACAAAGTACACTCGGGCCTTGGACCTTCCGGGGAGTTCTGACTGATCATGAATGGCTTGCCAATGTTAATCTTGAACTTCTTCTCTTTAGCGCGGGCATTCTGGAACCAGACCTGCACAACCCTCTTAGGGAGACCGATTTCGTTTCCCAGCATCTCGCATTCCTGCATGGTGGGTGTTCGATAGTCACTAAAGCAAGCCTTGAGAACCTTGACTTGCTGGTTGCTCATTTGAGTCCTGAAGCGCTTGTGGCTAAGCTTCTCTCCACCTGACTTTCCTGGCTTCATGGGGTTGCCATTACTGAAAGGACTTGGGGAGCTTGGATCCGCTAAGCTTGATGTTTCGCTCTTATCCGCATTGTCATCTTGGTCATCCAGAAAAATGTAACCCTGCTCACCTTCCCTACCAGAGAAGCCGAAGGAGGGGCTCGCCAGGTTATAAAGAAACCGTTCATCATAACCATTGGGATTCTGGGATGGATGTGTTTTGGCTTCTATCTGCTTTTCAGCTCTAATGCCATTGACACTCTCATTTTCATTGTGTCCCTCATCTGCTGTTGTTGCATCACTCACAGCGGTGTTCACCGAAGATGTTTCATCAAAATCAGTTTTGTTCTGATCTAGGGAAACATCTGTGGAATTAATGTTGAGAACATCGTAATCATTATGGTTTTCCATTTTCAGTGACAGGCTCAAGATGTTCTTTCTTTGTGCTTCAGGTGGTTTGACTGGAGTTGAGGATGCAGCAGGAATCTCATATTCATTAGTCTCTGATTTCATGGACACCTGCGGATAGTCAAAGTAACCACACCTACTTGGGCTCTCTGCTTCATCTTGCATCACCAGGGGACTTGGGGGCAAGCTGAAGCCGGCTTGCTTCGCTTCATGCCAGTGCCGGGAGCGGATGTGGCTTTCGAGGGCCGACTTGGCTTTGAAGAGTGCTCTACAGAAAGGGCACTTCTTGTGAGACTGTGGAGGTCCGACGGCTCGGAATTGTCCCTTCCTTTCCCTGGCACGGGTGTTCTGAAACCAGACTTGCACCACCCTTTTCTTCAGGCCCACTTCGTGAGCGATGTGGTCCAACATTTTTCGAGTTGGGTTGGAATCAATGAGGTACTTCTCATACAGGACCTCCAGCTGCTCTGGTGTAATGGTGGTCCGAAGTCGTTTATCCCTGTGCTGGTCCTCTAAACTGTTTCCGCTGTCTTTTTCATTGGAACAGCTGTCGTCTTTTTCTTCAATCTTGCGTTTCAGTGAGTTGGAACCAGAACCAGGACATGTGGAGAGGGCCATGCTGTTCTGCGTTGCCATCTGGGAGAGAGCTCCTGAGAGTAGCTGCCCAGTCATGAGGGCATTATTTGGGTCAAATATCATATACGGCATGTCTGTGGGCCTTTCCAGGAACTGGGTGTGGAGAAACTGGTTTTGGGCTGCCAGAAAATGCATGTGCTGATGCTCCTGCCACAGCTCTGCAGAAGGCAATGCAATTTTGCATTGTTCACATTGATACTGTAACATGGGAGGAGGTAAACTGTTGGTTATCGAGGAGATGGCCATGGATAAAGGACTAGAGGTGATGACTGTTGATTGAGGTTGTGAGTGAGGCCTGGTGACATTTTGGTGGGAGGCTGTTTTCTGAAGGTGCTGAGGAGTCTGGGATGGCTGGGACTCTGACAGCAGCTTTGCCATTTGGGAAGGAACAGTCTCAGCTTGCTTTGGTTTTTCAGTGCTTAGGTCAGGTTTTGGTGAAGCTTTTTCCATACAAGACTGTGCTGGAGGATTTATGGGAGAGCTGGAGCCAGAGCTGGTGGCTGTTATTACAGGGGTTTTAGATGCATCTGTGAGCCCCAAAAACTTTGGCAAGTTCAGGTCACTGGTATCCATCAGTTCTTCAGGTTGGCTGTCATCCTTTTCTTCATCATCTTCATCTTTGTAACACTGCTTTTTCTGGTGGGTGATCAGGTCAAAGATGCGTGGGAAAACCACCAAGCACTTCTTACATTGATACTGCATGTTACTGGTCCTGACGTAACGCTCATTTGTCCTCTCCTTCTCATTGTCCTTACCATCTGCCTGATTCTCATAAGTCTTGCGAGCCTTCTGACGAGCATTTTGAAACCAGACAACAATCACCCGACTTGGCAGATTGAGAACAACGGAAAGCTGCTCGATCTCATCATCCTTAGGGTAAGCATTGGTATCAAAAAAATCCTGGAGAACCCTTAACTGGTAGTCTGTGAAGCGAGTTCTGGAGGACCTCTTATTTAAATTGCCATCCGTTTTGTAATACTCCATTGAGCTAACCTGAGGATCCAGCCGGAAGTCCTCTAGCGTGGTGATGGGTGGAATGTTGAAATTGTACGGACAATCTTTGCTCCGCTGCCTCTCTTTGAAGAGTGTATTGCGAAACCAGTGCTTGATCACTTTCTGTTGAAGGCCAGACTTCTCTGCCATTTCCTGGATCTGCTCATCATTCGGGGAGTTGTTGATGTCAAAGTAAGTGCGAAGGATCTTTAGCTGGTCATCGGTGATCCTTGTGCGAGGCCTCTTGAACTGCGACTGCCGCAGGAACTCAGGATCCAGTCCCAGTTGCTGCTGGTAGAGCTGCGCTAACTCTGCCTGAGATAATGAATCCAGGGAGGGGATGTGGAGGGCCAGCTGCGGGGGCAGGCCAGGGTGTTGCATCATCAGCGGAGGAAAGAAAGGGAGGTCCAAAGAGGGCAGCTGGGAAGGTACAGGAGGTGGGGGAGGGGGCGGAGGAGGTGGTGGCGCGGGTGGTGGCAATGATTGTGAAACTTGGAGAGGTGATGGAGGAGTCGGAACCTTCCTAACAGAGGAAGGTGTTGGTGGTGCTGGTGGAGGCGGGGGCTGGAGAGGCTGAGGAGGTGGGGGGGTCGGGGGTGTGGATATTTCTGGTGAGGGTGGATTTATTGGATATAGTTTATCATAAGCCTCTCTATACTGCTGAGCAAACTTCTCCAGCTTTCCATTTGGAAACAGCTGTCCGTGCACGTGCTCCTGGTGGCTCTTCAGGATGAGAAGGTTGGAGAACAACTTTCCACATATTCCACATTCGAGTTTGTCGTTAGAGGTCTCCTCTCCAGTTTGGCTCTTCTTCTGGTTCTTTTGCCGGTTCTCATTGTACTGGATCACCAGCTCGAAACCGAAGTTCTCTAGCAGCGCCTTGGCAACAGTGCCTCTTGCCACAGAAACGATGCGAGGTGGAGGGTTGAGGGACTCTGGCGGCTTTGGCTTTTTGGCATCCCTGCCATCTGCTGTAGCGTCACTGCTGCTCATACCATCCTGCTTCTCTCTGCCCATCTCCTTCTCTGGTGGTTCCTCGACTTCCTTTGGCATCAGACCATCAACAGAGGCCTTCATCTCCTCAGGCTTTGGCTTGCTTGTCTGCTGCTGCTGTACCTTCAGTTGTGACTGTGGCTGTGACTGGGAGGCGGCCTGCTGTTGCGACATCTGAAGCTGCTGCTGCATCTGCAGCTTCAGGTCCTCCAGCAGCGAGGCCGGCAAACCCGGCAGGCCCAGGGCACCGGAATGTAGAGCAAGCTCGGGCCCAAGGCTGAACTCGGTACCAGGGATGTAGAAGGGGAAAAGAAACTGGGGCTGCTGGAACTGCAGCAGGGCCTCGGGAGTCACTGGGAAGTGCGGCCAGAAAGCTGGGTTCAGCAGCTGGGGCTGGAAGAAAGCGGCATGCGACTGCAAGTCGTGCTGCATCATCAGCTGCGCTGGAGACTGCGAGGGCTGGACAGAAGTCTGCTCCGCCTTCTTCCTAGTTGCCTCCTTAGCCTCCATCTTCTCGCTATAAGGGGGTACCGGTAAGCTGGAGTCTGGCACCCCATGCTGGACAGGGATGGGACTGAGTGTTGGCCCGTTTCCATTGACCGCGCCACTGCCATTTTCCACCTTGACGGTTCTGGTTTTTGTCTGGTGGAGCACAGACCTCATGTGAATCTCCAAGGTGGAGCTCTGGCTGTAGGCGACATTGCAGATGTTGCACTTGTAGGGCTTGTTGTCAACACCACTGCTGGCCTCCAGCGGCATGGGGCTTGATGCCTCATGCAGGACCTTCTTTAGCTTGTGCAAGTGCGACACTGAGTTATAGTGAACCAGAAGGATGTTCTTCTGGGTGAAGGACTCCTTGCATACCGTGCACTTGTATGGACGAGAAGGGTCTAGGAACTTTTCCATGTAAAAGTTTGGACCTTTCCTGAGAGGTAGGCTCCGCTTCGGTTCCGATCCCATTTCGTCCATCAAGGAGCTGCTGTCGCTTCCTACGGGGCTCGCCTTCCCCTCCTGGTCCATCTCTTCTTCCTTGTCCAGCTGATGCTCCAGAGCTGGCATGTCTTCGCATGGCCTAGCCTCACGCTCGGCACACAGGTCCCCATTGGGCGAAGGGCTCCCACACAGCTGCCTCACCCTGGCCTTGCTCAGCTCCGGATGACCCGTCTCTAAGTGCTTCCTGAGAGACAGGAAGGAGGGAAAGCTTCCCTGGCATAGGCTGCACAGGACAACTGCGTGGGACTGGGAGTGGACGCGGAGCTTTTGCAGAGTGTCGAGGGTCTGCCCGCACTGGCCGCAGGAGAAGCTTGGGCCTGGGAGGTCAGCATCAGGTGCTGGCTGCTGCTTTGGCACGTCACCCCGCTCCTCTGCTGAAGGAGTGGGGTCTCCGTGTCCCTTGGCGCTGCTGGTGTCCTGGTCTCCAGCTTCCGGGAGGTCCACATGAAGCTTCAGCTCCTCATTCTGAAGCCACTTATCTTGTCTAGGGCTTCTTTTGTTAGAAGCGTCACCTAGGAAAGTGTCAAGGGGGGGGGATGGGTAAGCTCTTGATAGCACAGCTTCTTAAGTCTTTTTGTTTTTAATATGTTGAAATAACGTTGATAAGTTCTTAATACCTGTGCGGAATTATAATGAATTATTAAGCTTTCGTTTTCTCCTGAAGGAACGAAAACAATTTTTTTTTTTTTGCTTTTCCCTTTTACATTTTTAATCTCCACTCATATTAAATGTCCATTTTTATTAGTTTTACTACTTTTGGGAATGAACAGGTAAAGATTTTCCACTGCTGTTGAAGCTTGATAAGTGAGACACCTGACACACCAAAATCACTCCCTTTAGGAAAAAAAGAAATACAAAAAAAAGAATCTTACCTAGAACGTTTCCAGGTTCCTCTGGTGTAGCAGTCTTGGTTTCCTTTAATTTGTCTTTTCCAGGGAGCGGCATGTTATTGGTCATGGCAACATCTGGTCCCGACACCTGTTAAAATATGTATATCCGTCCAGTTTTAAACCACGTCTCCAGTGCAGAGACACTGCAATCCAGGAGCCCTTTCAGGACGAACAAGGCTCAAGGCTGGGGGACGCCACTCTCTCATAGCACAGGGCAGGGGGGCACCCTGAACAGGACGCCACTATGTTATTGGGCAGGGGGACACCCTGAGCGGGATGCCACTCTGTCACAGGGAAGGGGGATGGCCTTGATTGAGACACCGCTCTGTCACTGGGCAGGAGGACACCCTGAATTGGACGCCACTCTGTCACAGGGCAGGGGGATGACCAGGTCGGGATGCCAGGCCTTGCACTGACTTACAGCAGGTAATTTACAACTTCCCCTAACTAGAGTAGTCAAAGGAAACTGGCATGACAGAGAGTGAGCATGCAAACTCAGACAGGAGGCAGAACTCAGACTCACAGTCTGCTTCCCCATAGTTGTATGTGTCCATAAAATGACATATGCTATATATATAGAGATAAACATAAACAAATTAAATACTTTCTTATATTTAAAAAAAAATATATATGACTATGAATATATAGGACTTGCGGAAAAAGAAAACGAACACCAAAGAATGTTCTGAATTCACTTTTCGCACAAACGTTCATTTCAGTTTATAGCATTAAACTTTACCGGGCGTGACATTTAGACTGCCATTTTAGGTAACGTCTGGCCCCCGACGCAGGGTTTATTTTCAAAAGCGGTATTAACTTTCCTAATAACAGAAAAGCTTCGTGTTTATGGCACAGTCCCCCAGTTTAACAGAGCCGTTTCATCATAAAAGGCGGTCGGACAGCAAGGTGGCCTAGTGCCCATAAAGGCCATTTATTATGCGCCGCAAGGCATGCTGGGCCGCACTGCCTACCAGGACAAAAAAATATATACATAAAAAAGGAAAAAAGCAGCAATGCAGACGTACAGTGAGGAGCAGCTTCTCGACGCAGTCGGGCAGCACGCTGTGGAGGTGCGTCAGGTGCAGCTGGAGGTGCAGCTTGCTGCCGAGCATGTCCTGGCACAGAGGGCAACGCAGCAGCGGCTGCAGGGAATGCTGCGATGCCGTGTGGGCCTGTAGGCGGGCGGGGTCCGTGCTGCTGAAGGTGCAGTAGGGGCACTGGCAGGCCTAGAGAGACCGCAGCAGAGGTCAAGGGGGGCCCAAAGACATACGCGCACATCTGAACATATGTGATGCCCAATATAAACAGGGGAACCAACTTTACGAAAAGTAACAGGTCTAATGAATTGGAACTACTGGACAATTAGATTAATTAAAGGAGCAAAATCAGAGCAACTTCCTATCACAGACCAGAAGTGCCAGCCCCCTCCTACTCAAAGCGGGTGGGCAGCATACCCCCCCCCCTGTTTCACACCATCCATTTAAGAAATCACTAGGTCCTCCTCTGATTCAGCTGAGCAAACAGTAACACTACTCTGGGACACAAATAATATAATACAATGTTATTATTAATTATGAATTAACTACAAACCAAGTCTTAGTTACATACCGAGCTCATGTTAAATCATCATTAATGAATCGTGACACGTTTTATCTCAAGCAGTTACTGTATCTGTTAATTCTGTAAACTTCTGTGAACTACTAAGGAATTAATGAAGGAACAAGTCATGAATAACAACAATGATCTAATATTAGTCCATCTTTAATAAATCGTGAAGCATGCGTTATCTCAAGCAGACTATATTTATTCATGATTTGTACTTCAGTAGCAACTTAGTTATTATTAAGTATTTGTGCCCCATCGAGTAAAATGTTACTGCACAATAGGAATCCTTTTTTGTCTTAATTTGAAATAAAGCATCCGATTAAAAGAAGAACATATAAGACTGAGATCCCATCTGACTGTATTTGGAGACAATAGCTAGCGATGGGCATCGTGCTCATCCTGTGGAATTCGGAAGCGCCGCTCTCCGTAACGCGGACCTGCTTCTCGTTTTACAAAGAGTTCGTGCTGGCTGACCCACTTCGGCCAGACCGTCCACACCAAAGGTCATGCGCCTCCATCTGCGGAGTCCCACCTGATCGCCGGCGACGGCCTTGTCCTCCCCCAGCCTCCGCCTCTTGCCCTTGCCGTCGTTCTCCCCGTCCCGCGGCAAGCGCTTTCCGCTCTCCTCCGCCAGGCCGTCTCTGTCCAGTGGGCGTGGTCCTGCGGGAGACACACAGGTGGGCATCAGCGCAGTGTGGAAGCACAGCACACGAAAGTGAACGTCTTTGCAGACATAATGCTGCAGTAACATCCACTCTGCAGGTGAAAAAGCACCAGGATCAGCAGTGAAAGATATTATACATAGACTGGTATAAATATGCACATTTACACATATATACACATACGCATGCAGAAGACAAACTCTGGAGCAGTAAGATTGTGGCTTTGGTGATTATTTGCTTTTTCAGGGCTTATTAACATTTACAGATGACAGACTCTGTTTCAAAGCTATACAGTCATCAGAAGCACAGATGACTGAAAGACTGTAAGACAGAAGGCTGTTTCACCGCAATATGCCTGCCTGTCCCCAGCAGAATGGTCCCCACCCACAGAAACATACCGACATCACTGCACGCTTTAATAGAGCTCTACCGAAGAAATGAAATCGCCTTACAAGACAGTGGCCCAGTTTTGCCAAATATCCTTTAGATAACCTCTGAGTGTGTGTGTGTCCAACTGAGTACAGGAGTGTGTGTGTGTGTCCCAATTTGAGCACACGTGTATGTGTCTATCTGAGCTGAGCGTGTGTGTGTGTGGATATACATGTGCGTGTGGGTATACATGTATGTGTGGCATGTATATGTGATGTGTGTGTGTAAACATTTATATGTATATGTGTGTATACATGTATGTGGTGTGTGTGTGTGTGCGTGTATGTGCGCACCCTGTCAGGGTCATGCTGGACGCAGCTGAGCCTTGTGATGGAGATCTGCCTCCAGCTGTAATTGGTTGGACACTGCAGAGCATGATAAATCCTTCATTACTGTCACGGTTGAGACCAGACTGGTCCAGTCCAGAGCAGACAATTTAATTTGTTCAGTGTCCAAGATCAGAAGGGAAAATAAAACAATGTTTTACTCCAAGGAGGACCCACACAATACTAATATTAATACGGTAATGTTAAAGTTGGTTTTTTTCCACTGAATTGTAAATTATACAGTTGATGATGAGGCTGCGCAGTGGTGCAGTGGTCAGCGCTGTTGCCTCATACTTCTGGGACCAGGGTGTCTGCCAGGGTTCTGTATGGAGTTTGTATGTGAGCCCTACAGTGTAAGGTGTAGAGCTGGGTGGGGATTGGTGCCATTGGCTTTGGATGAACTGTCTGTCACTCTAGCTTCACACCCCCTTATGGAATTGGAGTGCTGACGTTCAGGGACCCCCTATGCCTGTGTTCCCACCTGCCTCTCCCTCCTACTCATGCTGCCATAGCCTTATCTGCCGGAGCTTACACACTGCACTCACCTAACTGTTAGCACTGCCTCTAGTCTCCCCTACTTTGGCTAATTGCACATTTTATTTCCCCTACTGGGCTGTGCTGCCTGGAGACCACAAATTATCAAGATATCCTGCCTACCCTGCTGCCTGCGATGTCTCCACTATCTGTGGGGTCTTTCCAGCCTACTTGCCCCTCTGCCTGTGAGCCCTTCTGGCCTGCTCGCCCCTCTGCCTGTGACGCCCTTCCGGCCTGCTCGCCCTTCTGCCTGTAACACCCTTCCGGCCTGCTTCCACAACCCCGAATAGGACAAGCAGTTACAGACAATTGATGGATAGTTGACATTCAGATTATGTTTGCCCCCTAAACCTGAATTCTGAATACCTTTCTGAGATGAACAGGACCCCTAAACCTGAATTCTGAATACTCAATCCTAACAATGATACCCTAACCCCCTACCCAGCTCTAACCTTGACCATAAGTAACTAAACAATATACAAGACCTTTGGTATTTTTACTTTTTTGATTCCAGTCACTGATTTTTATAAAATTGAGTTTCCCCTTGTGGGGACTGAAAACAACTTTCTCCATGGCGTCAGAATAACAGGTTTTTATCATATTGTGGTCCCTACAATGTAATATACACAGTACATAACCCATGCACACACACTCTAAACTGGGAAAAATAAATATTATAATATACATTGTCATGCTACAGTGCGTGTTACAGAGCCCTGCATTCACCGATTCAAACATTCACCGTATCCATCCATCTAGCCATCATCCATCCATAATCAAATTTTAAAGATCGAAGACAAAAATGGAAACATATTTTCTCTTTAACAAGCTAGACCGTATTATGATTCCTGAAGCACAAACAGAAGGATCCCCTAATACCTCTTTAACCAAACATTATTTTATTGCTCTCTCTGTGCTGAAAAGGCACCCAGAAAGGAATCGGCCTGGGTGGACATCTTCAATGTCTGCCGCCCCCCCTTCCTGTCACCCCACACCTCGTGAAAACGGCCCGCCCCCCTGCGTCGTGGTACAAGACCCGACACGTCCAGACCGATAGATGGCAGGGACCGGGACGCCAGTCCCCGGCATGGGACGCCGTCACCTTTGAGGAACGTGGCCTCGCCCCATTAAATAAATCAGGAGCTGCTCTGTGGCATTCACCGTGTTTGCATTGCGGGAATGAGACAGATGGTCTCGCGACCTGTCTTCATTTACAACCGTCAGTGACCTTAAGGGGACGCGAAGGGAAAAGCACACATCGCTCTATTAGTCTTTCACACGATGGTAAATTTTTTAGCGCTGTGTTCAATCATGCCCACGGGCGTGGGGGTGGAGCCTCATTTCACTGGGGTGTCATAAGCAGAGCGCGCTGCTAACCCATACCTTTTCAGACCTTTACTCGGAGCTACACAAGCTGTGCATTTCACCTACATAAAAGCCAATCTCCCTACACACAGACCCCGGCTTGGCATGCCTGCTCTTGGGGGTGTAACGCACGAGCTACGTTATTAAAAACGGGAATTACAGACATTCCAAGCGTAGCCTTGGATTTGACTCCGAAACAACACAGCTTCCCGTCCCTGGCAGCTGGTTCAAGCGATGACGTTCCCAAAGTGTCAGAAGATACGAGATGAAATCTGCCGGTCGCTCCTGAGCGCGAAATCCTGGCTTGCGAGAAAGAGAACAGCCTCCACCATTTTCCGATTAAGTTATAAATCAAGTATGGCAACGTGCTTAATGCTTTTATTAGGGATATTAAACATTTCCATTTGGTTCATTGCTGTGAGGGCAGTATCACTATTAACTGGTCTAAAGGTACCGCTTCAGAATAATGAACTTGTAATGTGGACGGCATCAAACCAGCCATGATGGAAAAATCTGTACACGTGTGGCAATTATACCTTTAAGAGTATAACCTTGTATACTTTGAAAAACAAGTCTCCCTTCTTACTGTACCTCCTGAAAACAAAATCAGAAAGTGAGGTTTATTAGGGAATACGTATATTTCAAACTATAGCAGATGCTCCCCATGGCACTGCACTCCAGCTGACACCACATGGACGAGGATCAGAAATTACAGTTAGGTGTTAACTGAGGCTGCACATGATACCAAGGTCCAGGCGGCTTCAGAGAGGTCCTCGAGGGACAGGCCCGTCACGGGAACACGAACCAAAGATCAATGGCTATCTACAGCTGATAAGTCTGCTTCAGTACCGTTATGTCTTTGCCGTAGACGCATCCACTGTAACATTCATGTAAAATGTACGATTTTGACCTTAGTCCTTCATCTGATGAATGACCGGGGGCAGGGTGTCCAATTTACAAAATCACATGCACACAGCCCGAGGTGGCTTTCAAAGGCTAGGTCAAGGTTTCTTGCTCGCCTGTGCTCAGAAGAAGAGGCTCTAATGAGATGACCATGTTGGTCCTGCTAGCTAGAAGGATGAGGCTTATTCAGAAGACCAATACAGATCCCAGGGTCCCTCAAAGTATGGCATGCACAGCTCTGAGACCACCTTAATGAAACTGGCAACCCATCAGGCGAAGAACATGCACAGCGTAGATTAATAAAAGGAAATGAGCAGACAAGCATTCAAATGGATCTGATGAAAAGGATAATCTCACAGGTCATTCTTTAATAAACTTCAGCTTATCTGAATCTATGCCGTCTGAGGGATATGATTAAAAGTAGGTCAGTGTGAAGTTGCTAGCATGAGCAGCATTAAGACACATGGCAGGACACGAGACGAGGACACGCAGCGGGACACGAGACAGGGACATGTGAGGAGGTCTTGTCTTACGGAATTCTTTATTAGCTTTTTTGCCATCTTTGCCGTTTTTCTCCGTGAAATCTTTGACATCAGCCGCTGTCAGGTTTGCAGTTTTAGGGGGTCCGTCTGTGCCTCCGTCCAGCTCCTCTGCAAATAAACAAAGAGAGAAATACATGGATAAGCACACCTTCACATGCATAGAGCAGTCAGTGTCTCTGGGGCCATGCTGTATCCTATGCCGTACTTTGCTCTGTTATACGACGCTATACTATACTAAAGAAAAAGAAACACTGTACTGCAGTATCCGGCACTATACTATGCTATGCTAATAACAGTGTAAACAGATTAATCGCCGCTAGCAGAGCCAGCTTAAGGTCTGCTAGCGGAGTTACGCTTAAGCTGGGTCCAGGGGCCACCGCTACCAGTGAGCCGGGTCCGGGACTGCTAGCGGCGGCCCCTGGCTCAGCTTAACGCCCGCTAGTGGCGGTCCCGGACCCGGCTTAACACCCGCTAGCGGCGGTCCCGCACCCGTCTTAACGCCCGCTAGTGCCGGACCCGGCTTAACGCCCGCTAGCGGCGGTCCCGCACCCGTCTTAACGCCTGCACCACCGCCGGATTAATCTGTTTACGCTGTTAGCCGCGAGGTCGGGGCCGTGCTAATCCTCGGAAGGCCTGCTGCTCCCTCTCATCCCAGGATCATTCATCTCTCACCGTGCCGATGTCACATTTTAATGAATTTTTAGCAGTCTGAGCAAGAGCAGATAGCGAGGCTCATCCTCCCCCTAAATGGCGCCGCACAGGGCTGCCGTCACAAAAAAAAAACAGCAGGGAGACGCAGCGAGACCGGCGTAGGAATTCAATAAAGGTGAGGATTGAAAGGAGGGGAGGAAATATGGCTGAAAGCGTTGGAGTCATCAGCGGCGAGAGTCTTAATAAGCATAGAGATTGGCCGGGAGGTGGATGAAAGGTCAGTGGCTCATTTGCATACAATCACTCAAAGTCAGCAGTCGGTAAGCAGCTGGCCTTCGCCGTTTTGGGAGGTGACATGATTAACCCGGCACACCCCGAAGGGGACAGGCGAGCTCAGGGCCCAAACCAAATTACACCTAAAGTAGGATGCAGGGAAGCCAATCCTGATGCTGTATTAATAATTCTGTCACTTCAAACAGCTGTGTGGGGCAAAAAAAAAAAACAGCGATCAGCAGCAGGGGCACGGTGCTGCTCCGCAGGTGTGACTGGTCCTCACGGGCAGAAATGTGCGGCTTACAGCAGGCAGCGCTGTGTGGCATGACCCTCCATCGCTTTACTCTACTGGCTGTAAAAATGCTGGAGATCAGTGAGGGAGCCTCCATTTTCATGCTAGAATGGGCAGTGCCTGCGCCCCCTGCTCACCATCCCCCACCCTGAGCCTATCGCAAATAGAAATCAGAAAAGAAAAAAGGAAAGAAAAAAAGAAATGCCTGCTGAAGATGAAGGCGGGGGGAAGGCAGGGGGGTGCTGGATGGGGGGAGGCTGAGGGTGCATTATTTTTTTTCCAGGCCCTGTCACTCCTGATTGCCAGTCTCCTCTTCACAGAGGGTCGATGCGAAGGGGCCGTACAGCTGGGGGCCTCTGATTGCCCCCCCCCCCCCACCCC
>JAODJU010000125.1:187579-200405 GCA_026776725.1 Gnathonemus echidnorhynchus | reverse complement strand
CCCTCCCCAGCCATCCCGAAGTGAGGCATTAAGCCCCCGCTCGACTCCTCATCTTTCAGCCGCTAGTCCGCAGCTCACGGACACGCTCTGGAACCTCCGGCGCGGTCAAGTTTAATTTACAGGGGATCAAATGCCCCCGGCTCCGAGCATGGCGAGCCGTAAATGATAATCAATCCTCAAACTCAGTTTCGGTTCAATACTTTGATTGCCAGACAGGTTCAAGTCCTAGCAGCTGGCGGGCTCGGTTAAAGGCCTGACACCATTTGTAAGGGCCTGTGTATAAAACCTTCGTTTAAAGAAGCGACTTTCTTCATCAAACCCGGAGCCCTAATCCTGTGGCTCGAGCACATCTGATTGACACTGATGCAAACTCACTCTTGCTGTGTCCAGCTGAGTTTATCAAGACAAAAAGGAAAAGATAAAAAATCCTGTCCACAATTCGTTTTTTAACAAAAAAAAAAAAAAATACATGCACAATCAAATAGAACCCTTAAAAATACCAAACATATTCTTCTACTTATTACTACTAAGAATGCCAAGGTTTATAGGCCAAAAACACAGAACTATAAACAGTAACGACACTAAAAATATCAACGCGAGTTCATAACAAAGAGGGCAGCGGCTAAACTCGGCGGCCAGTTGGAATTGTTCCGTATTAATACACCGCGTAGGAGCAGAATCTTTAAGCAGAGAACATGCGTTCTGCGTAGGGCTGCCTCCGTAAGGACGTTCTGACGAGGCCAGGTTACGGCAGATAACCGGCCTAATTTACACTCTCGATACAATGTCTACACGTCTACGCAGGAGAATGCTGTTAATGATTAATACTGTGTAAAGCTGGCTCATGCTACAACGTCCCGGCTCCTTAAAAACAGATCTGTATTTATTACTGATACTGTGCTACAGTATTTGTCACTTACACACGATTCATTATATATATAAAATATATACACATATACATACACACACACACATACATACATACATGGGTAACCTACACAGCTGGGTGACAGACAAAACGTGACATGGAGAAGTGAGAGCATGAATAGTACATTTTTTTTTATTAATTATTTGTAGTAAGGAGACATGCTTTTAAAATGTTCACATGGATACACAGGATATAGAGGTACACTGTCCCTTTGCATTTGCACAAAGACGTTTCCTTAACATTCAAACATAACAGCCTGACTGGGACCCCTTAGGAATTAACACTGGGGGGGAAAAAAACACACAAATCCCACTGCAGAGTAACGGCTTCTCTCTATCCGATTTGAGACCTGAGGTATAAACCATAAGAAAATTAAGGAGGGGAATTTAAGCCCTGAAATATTGATTTCCACATTAATATCATACTGGCAGAGAGCAATTTAGCTTCATGGAAATGACATACGGTGGACCTCTGGAGATGCCTCAGCCAGCAGAGTAGAGTACGGCTGAATCTCTGGAGTTATTAAGGGTTTTCCTCCTTATATTTATGAGATACATTATTCTTCACTGCTTGCCTTTGCAGTTAAATATATTGCCGCAAAACAGGAAAATAGAACTAACCGCATTTGAATAATTTAATAGGCCTAACTGAATTAACAGAATTATCTGGTTAACAGTGAACACAGACCATCCAAAACCGTATTAATACATATTCATAAATACAACGTGAATTACCATGAAAATGGCCGGTAACACAGCTTAAACAACGCAGTGCCACAGAACTAATCATTTAATTCCACAGAAAGTTATGTTTCTTCGTCTTCACTTGCAAATGTAGAAATCAATCCGAATTAATTTTTGCTCAAAATAATAACTTTAAAGTACAATAAAAACGATGACATAAAATACTACGACGTATGATGGTAAAAAAAATGAATTGTTGTAGGCCTAACAAGAAAATGTTCTTCAAACGTTTGTGTATAAAAGGAGAAAAACGTACTTTAAATTGTGCTTTAAAACCTAATTTTGTACTGTACAACTACAAATTATTCCCTAATAACTTTGTATAAATTAGAAAAAAGAAAGGTATACATATTGTATTACTAATGTACAATGCATTAGAAAATTGCAAAATTACTTGAAAGGGGCGCGAGAAAACAGTGAGACCCGGACCGCTAGACACCCCACTATACTCCGGGCTACACACCCCACTACACTCTGCTATACTCCTGGCTACACACCCCACTACACTCCGCTATACTCCGGGCCACACAACCCCCTAAACTCCGCTATACTCCCGGCTACACAACCCACTACACTCCGCTATACTCCCGGCTACACACCCCACTACACTCCGCTATACTCCCGGCTACACAGCACGCTACACACCCCGAGCGCGGCTACGCTCCGCTACTGGCCCTAATGCGGGCGATCGATGCCGCTGTCACTGCGGTTCTCACGTCGGAGCCCGGCTTCATACAAACAGCCAGCAGCCTAAAACGCAGCACAGCCGCCTCAATTTCCAGGCTCTCTTTCCATCAAGTGAATCAAAACAAAACAAAAAAAGAAAAATAAATGATAATGGCATCGCACCATTGGGAGATAGAGGTCGGGCTCCGTTTCAGCAACTAAAGACAAGAACGAAGCGTTTGGAAAATGGAGATTACAGCAGATAGAGCCGGTCGAAAAACCGGAGGATTTCCAGCGTAAAGTTTCGCACTGCCATGCCTACAAAAACATCCATTTAGCCTCGTCGTAATCCTCCCGGAGCTGGTCTCTAACACAGCGACCAGACACTACTGTTGGATATACGGTCACCCAAAGAACCGTAAAGACGACCAGGTAACAACCGAAGCCCTGACATCCAGCAGCACGAGATCACCATTTCAACACAGTATCTAATATTTCTTTTCCGTGGATTTTCTCACAGGATGCCCTTATTATTATTATCATCATCATTATTTTCCTTCTTGTCGCTGCCGCTCCTTTACAGATTAAGCGCAATAGCGTTAAACGTTAATTTTAAAGTACAGCATACCGCTTAATAAACGGGGGGAGACAGACTGTCATCCTAAGCTCCCATGAATTCACCCTGTTAGCTTTACTGCGTGCCACTTGATGTTTATGACTCTGCATCGGGTCAAGTCAAGTGCCCAACGCTGCCTTACTAATTTCGTTTCATTTCATATATAATCGGTCTTTATTATTCCAGTATTAAAATACTAACACACCGCTTCTTTTGGGATAATGCAATTCTTTCGTGGGTATAATATACAAATAGAACCCTGAAACTCGAATAAACTTGCATAATTCGCTTACTTAGACTATCTAAAGTACATTTGCCAATGATTCCTTATTCCTTTAGAATAAATAAAACTCGTATTTAATAGTTCAAAGACCTTAAACCGATATAATGTTATCGGCAGTATAAATCACACTCAACAGCTGTGATCTGGAGAGCGGAATATCAAGGGTTGAACTGGATCAACGCAGAAAGATGATCGATACCGACCTATCTTTAACAAGAAGTGCTCAATAAAGTTAAGAGGAAAAAAAACTTACTTTCTCTCCCCTCGATGTCTCCTCGCCGGCGTGTTCTGCTTTTTTCTTTAGTTATAGTAAGTCAAATCCAGTGACCGCGAAAGTTAACAAAAACGGGGGGAAAATGGCAAAAAAATAATAATCCTTGAACTTTATAGGGAAAAAATTAAACAGAAACGATGAGAATATGAAGCGTTCCTTTGGGTCCGGCTATTAAAGCATGTGTCGACCGCCGCCTCGCAGTTTAGGTTGTGCGAGGTTGGGAAAAGGGAGGAAAGGAAATGAAAATCCGATATGTCTTTATTCTGCTAATTATTATCGTTTTAGCCCTGTTTAAAAAAATGGCTGATTAAGTTGAGTGCGCATGTCTTTGTGTGTCTATTCCCGATATGCACTCTGGGAATGAGAGAGAGAGGGAGAGAGGGGGTGGGAGAGAGAGGGAGAGAGAGCGAGAGCAGGAGTTGTAATTAGCGAGATGATCAACAGCATCTCATTACATATTATGGTCTTTTTAAATAGGAGTAGTAAGCGACGCCGGGAAATGTTTATACATACATAAAAATATTAGCAAATGTAAAGATGTGCGGTGAAAAATCCTCACTTGAGAATCCTGCCTCTATAAACACGAATGCGTACAGTGTGCAACGAAAAGATACCAGCAGCATCGGGGACCTAAAATAAAAGTAACCGGAAAACGACTGACCCTGTCCGGATCATAGCGAAGGATGTGAGGTTCACCAAACCCCTGCGTTTAATACCATACGACTAAACGTGAAGTGCAATCACCTCTGAACTGTTCAGTCCGAGGCTTTAAAACAGCCTAACAATAAATCTCGTTGTCGGACCGACTTTATTTTAAAACGTTTACGTCAATGCACCAGAGATATTAGAAATGATGGGATTCCGATTAACGTGTTACACATTTCACTGTTGGCTACAGTAAAACCAGGCAGTTCATGCAGTGGTCTGAACTGCAAAGTAGGCTACTATTAAACCCACAGGATGATTTCAGTGACACTGTGTAACATGATAATTTTTAAAACTGAAATGTCGTATATACTCGACATTTCCATTTCACTTTAATCTATAAGGCCTAACACTTTCAGTATCAGGTAACTGTATACAATCTATTGTTTTTCTTGTGTTTAATATGGCCCCAATTCCTTTTTCAGATAAATGTTTATAAATGAATTGCAGGTGTGCTGTATGAAAACTGCAACTGAGCACATTGCTAAAATGTAAACCACTTACGCCGTGTGAAATATTCATATGAATGCATGTCTTTAAAATTTTCTAAGACTTGACTGGTCCGAGGTAAAACAACGGAGAATCATTCGTGTCTCGGGTATGGGTGCAAGCAAACTTTTTAAATTAACAAAAATCCCTGCAAATCTCAATTGAGGATGCGATTATCAGTGTGAGTGAGTGAGTGAGTTTTTTTTTTTTCCATGAATGGGGGGGGGGGGTTCGTCTCTCCATTGCGAAAAAAGGTGAGTTGAGTGAGCTGTTCTTTCAGGGACCTTATGATAAGGCACAGCAGAAGCGGCTATGGACCCGCCCTTAGCCTTTCTCTGGACTCTACATGCAGTCGATCATTTCAGGCTCTGCCGAAAGCGGTCAGCAGTCCGTACAGTTTTACTCGCGATATTGTCGCCGCTCCGGTGGAATCAGCGACGGCGCGAAAGCTACGAACACAGATAAGAAACTATTTTTTATTGTGATGGAATAAGATCATCAGAGAGGCGACTCAGTTCGGATGTTGCATGAAAATATTGGATCATGAAGTAGGCTTTGGACTGTGCGAACGATGTGTCTGAATAAAAATATTACATTTAGATATTTATTGTTAAAAAAATATATCGATATATTACACGATGTAATTCGTCTGTTACTTTTTCAGTTAGATGCTCTTCTAAGCGTGTTTTCACGGTGAAAATCAAGTGATAAAAATATCTCTCCGAGCGTGAAATTTGAACTGTTTATATTTTGTAACCCCAAGTCACAGGATATCAGTAAGACATATCCACCTGACTGTTGTTTTGTACCCGATGAAATAAAACGCTTTGCATATTTGCCCCAGCCTATTTCAAGTGCATGTGTTCTTTCGAAGGTATTTAAAATACTTAAAAAATTAAATCGTGTTTAAATGACAACGTAAAATGTAATACAGATGTGCGCTACCTTTTGCGTAGTCTACTATATAAACTGCATAGTTTAGAGCTATATTTTCTTTACAGAAAAGCACATTAAATGCATGCAAGTGCACAAGTTATTTGTTGTAGAAATTTGCAGTAAAGTAAAACGATAACCAAATAAAACTGTGTGCCTGATAAACAAATGCTATTTAACAGAATTAGGAGGCAGTCTAAAAAAAAATAACTACTAAATACTAAACGCGATTCTTTTTTTCCGAATCCAGCCGACGCTCAGTGCAACGGCCTAGCGCCCCCTGGGCCGGAGCAGGTCAGTGCTATAGGCATGGCGCCTCGCCGAGGTAAACAGCCAGCGTCAAATCGCATTTATAGAGATGCTCAATAAAGGAACGGCAAACGAATAATGATGACAACGACATCGGCAAACGCGACATAGACATATACCTCGGGACAAGAAGCAAAACACTCGAATGAAACAATTTTTCCTAACATATAGCTATATTTGCAAAATAAAACGATTATAATTACAGCGCTAAAATTACGCTGTAAAAAGCAACCCACTAATTTGAGAAGTTTACCTTTGGTGTAAGAAACCTAGAGTTTATGACTGTTGCTGTCATAAAACCCAAAGCTTTGAAAATAAGTTAATAAAATGCAACTTACACGAACTGCGAATTTTCCTTCACGTTTCTGTTCCCGTCTGTGGAGCACTTCCTTCTTTTACAACAACGTTTTTAAAACAGGAATACGAGAAATTCTAATCCTGACATCCCGTAATAATAACTGCTATTTACAATAACTAGAAATATTAATTAAAACTAATTTCAATATAACAGCTGGAAGGTCCATCTTCCCTAAGTCAACAATATATTGTAAAGCCATCATCTGTACTATATCAACTTAGTATCAATGACAAATATTCTTTTTAGTTTCCTTTTACTTTATATAAAACATCGCCAACGAAAAAAAAATATAAAATGTACCTTTTATATATAAGAGAACAGCTTTCGTCTTCTGCCTTCCTAAAGCACGTGAGGAAGGTTTTCAAAATGCCTTGATTTGTCACATTGTCATTGAAAACAGCGCAGTGATGCGGTCATAGAAAACAGCAAATAAGTTTGAGTCTAGGTCCTGTCTCTCTTAAAGAGGATTTCACCAACTTAAATCTAACATTTCAAAATCATTTGTATTCAACAAAATTCTGGTAGAGCTGTGTATCGGGAAAACTCTTAGTATTTCTAACGTACCAAAACACAGACAATAGTTATCCTAAATCAGTATTTTTTCGGATCTATTCCTCTATATCTATTGTTATTTTAACCCGGCGATTGAATACAATTTTTAATATGCATCAGCGGCAGTAATGTATGCTTTAATGCTGAAATATCCGTTTTGAAATCCAATATGAGAGTAAGTGGGGACTTGTAAAACACTAAACATTAATCGATGTATTGGATCCCACCAATCGATTAGGAAAACGAAAATCTATATAAAACTTATTCAGATGGGTAAACTCGGTTACCGATCAAATTGTAGAACAGTTCACACATGGCAAACCTGCTTTAGAACGTTACCGGTGCTTTTTTAATGCAGTGAGTTAGTATTCTTAGCGCAACCCGCGACCACAACAGATCCAGCATGACAATAATACAGTTAGGTTATTACATGTCAGGTTTTTAAACAAAGTTTTGTTTTTAATACGGCTTGGGCTGCATTGTCGAGTTTTCAGAAGAGCCACAGAAAGGGATCGGTGATAAGCGGAGACACGCCGAAGTGGGCGTTGTACAAATTTACATGAAATCAAAGAGGCCTCGGCTCCCCCAGGGCGAGTAAGCTGGGCGCGTTTGCTGCCCGGGGGGCATCTGTTTGTTTGATAAAGAAACCAAATGAAAGTGAGCCTCTGCTCTATTTCGGAGCTGGTTTTATGGGCAGGGGCCTCGATCCCGCCAGGTAGCACAGACTTAAACGCCACGCTCACCTGACACCTGTCTCTTCGCTCCGTTCATGTAGTTTTCTCTACCTCCGTTTGGCATCTATGGTTTACAGTAAAGATGAGCTGTTTTAATCGACGATGCCTTTTCAGCCAGACTGTGTTTTGTAGTTTTTTCCCCCCAGTAAATTTCGTAGGTTATAATTAATTCCGAGTTAAGCGCTTTAAAGTGTCCGTACATATAAAACTACTCGTTAAGCAATTTGGTAAATTGTAGTAAATATCATACGGACAGTTTAGTTGGTTTGCGCCATGATTTCACGGCAATTTTTTTGTCAAAAAATATTTTGGTTCTATTAATATACGTATTTTTAAGTGTTATGTGATTTATTCGTGTTTATCCAAAATTTATTTTTTAGTGTTGAAGGGGGATGCTTAATCGTTACCAGGAATAATATTCAAAATAATAATTTTGGTTGATTACTATATGGATCCCAGAAGGAAATAAAGTGCCGAGTCAGTAGATCCCACTTAATAAGCATGTATTTCCCGCCGATTTTCGGTTCGCAGTCTATCCGGTCGACTTACACATGACACCGGAGCCTTACCCATATATATATATATATATATATATATATATATATAGTACATTAATTTTCCGCTGCTTGGCAGCACTGTAAAGGCAGGACGTGAACTCCAAGGACACACGTTCACACCGAGGCCAGTATTCAGGACAAGATTATGGGAAAATCATTTTGGTAATGGAAAACATACATTTAAGCATGTCAAGAGTTTACAACTGATGCGCAGTGCACTAATGTTTGGCTGTTAATATAATTGTGATTTAGCAGTGAAAATATATACGGTTATGAAACATTATATAATCCTTTTGAAAGAAAAAAATTGGTATGAAAAACACGTCAGCATTATACTAATTTAGCTTCATTACTGATTTATGAAAATAACTTTTACGTTTTTGAAGGTATTGCTGTATAACACATGTACATTTACATATTCTGCATGTGAATATTCTACATAAACGTGACGAGCGTCTGGCGTCATACTGATCTGATACAGACGTATTCTTACGATAAAATGAAACGGAAAATGCGCCTGATGATACTGCCATCGCAATACGGGGTTTAATGTAAGGCATGTCTGTACTGACGGCTCACACTGCGGCGCCGAGTCTCACTCAGCACACACGGCAGGCCGGACGCATTTCACACCGGCTGTATTCCTCGTTTTCTGAGAGTCAGTAGGACTTATTCAGAGGGGGAAAACGGAAACAGGCTTCGCGGCGATTAAAATGCGTATCTCTTCCTTGAATGAAATTTTACATGCTCCGATTTCTGACGCAGGTCCTGCATGGGTTAATCCCTTCCCAAGACTTTCTGTTTCATTTCGTTATGGAGATGTGCACGGACTCCGGTGTGACCAAATTCACGTTCATTATCATATCAGAAAAAAAAGATAAAAAACAGACTCCATTACTGGTGCGAAATATCAGATAAATCGTACTGGGGCGTCACGTAAAGCTCCCTTTGTATCTTTTAATACTGGAAATACTGTAACTGAGAACATACCTTCAGCGCTTCAAGAAGGGCTCCGAACACACCTTCAGCTTTGTTAGCCAAATGAAAGTTAAATTACTTTTAACAAGTATAGCCTACTGCTTTCCGGTGCGTTAATTTGTTCGCTTCTGGCAGGGGTTAGTTGTGTTGTCAATACAAGTTATCTTTGAAAATTCCCTGAGCTGTGCAGTGTTCTGTTAACCACATATTTAAAATATCAGTTTATATAATGTTAATGTTTTGGTAAAAATGATCATGTGACATGTATGATTTTTAATCAGTTTGTTCCAATGAAAGATAGAATGGATTCAAAGCTTGCATTCTATTGTTATATTGTCCTGTTATATTCCTTATATAGACCTTATTTGAAATACATTCCTAAAGTTAATAAGCAATGTGTACATTTCTGTGTGTGTCCATCCTTGTCATACATACTTATGAGTCATTAAATCTATGCTTGTGTGTGTTTGATTAATGTTTATGTTACTAACACTAAGAACAGAAAAAGAGGCACCTAAAAAACAGCAGATCCCAGTATTAATGGCGGAATTCATTTGGACATCAGTGGACACACATGTGAGCGGCTGTATGAGGAAGGCTGTAGACAATCGGCCTCAAATTCACACGGAGGTCAGTCCAGAGTGTCGCAGTTCGGGCCGGATCAGGGCGGACGCCTCGCTGACACGCGGCCACACGAAACCGCAGGGCTGTGAGATCCCGCTCCATAGCCGCCGCCTGGGCCCCCCCCGATACGCGGCTACCTGCCTGCTCCCCACACAAACCGCCATTCTCCGCGGCGAGACGCGTGACAGGCAGGCAGACGTCGGCACGTTTCTAAGGCACAGGCCTGCGTCATGTGCGCCGCTCAAATACGCAAAAATAATCCATAGACACAGAAAAAACTAGGCCCAGTTTTCAATAAATTTTGATTAAAGCTCCTCCACTTTCATTCAATATTAAGTATAATGCCAAGAACATACAGTGGGAGTCTCAAATGAAACCCTGAAAACAACCATATGATCCATTGGATGACAGCTCTTCCACACAGAATAAGAAGAGCTGATGTGCTTTATAGTATCTGATAGCTTCCAGTATGATCAAATTTAGATGAATCTAAAAAAAAGATATCTATGTCCAAGTTGGATTTGGTTTTCTCATACAAAATATGTTTTCACATGCATCAAGGAAATATTGTTCTCCACAATGACCTGGAGAACATCTTTCACAACATATTATGGGGCCACACGCAGAAGCACTAATACTCAGATTGAGAAGTTAACATGACAAGCAGAGACAAACGTATGGATCATCTGCTGGATAGCTTGGGCCAGCAGGTGTTACCTGATCCCTGTGAAAGGCAGGTGATGTTGTAGCTGTCTTTGGGAGCCACACCCAGCCCCATCCGTGTTACAGCCAAACCGCACGCTGTCAAATGTAAGATCTGACACGAGCAATGCAGCATCAGCCCTGCCCTGGATATGACCGCACTGAAAATGCATGGAGGTATTAATTGAAAACGATGCATTTAATTGTTCATTTTGGGCGGATGGATATTTTAAGAAAAAAGGAATGGGAATTCTGAAATGCAATTTCTGTAATATATCAAATATTTGCTTTATATAACAAATATTTGCAATATATAATGTATATAAAACGTGTGTTTATGACGTGAGTGCATTATCGACGGCTTAAAAATGTTAGGTATCTTCTGCTGAGGGGATAATTTTAATGGCCAAAACATTTGCATGGTTCATATGTGGATGGAAGCTAGATTATGGGGTCTGATGAGCTGATTCACTGAAAAGGTCAAGCCTTTTTCGGGGGTATCGGCCTGTTTATATTTTAAATAAAATATAATGTCTGAGACTGATTGCATGTCATTGCATTTGACGGTTAGGAGATACTGTGATAGGGACAGAGGCAGAGGATGCAGATGGGAAGGCGAAGGCGAGGGCCGTGTTTAAGGGCTCATCTCGGCAAACTACGTGAAATAATGTAGAGGCTGCATTTCCTAAGATGACTGGATCGTCTCTGCGTTTACAGGAGAGAAACGTCGGAGAGGCAGACACCTCGACGACTCCTGCCACCGGCCAGAGATTACAGGCTCGGAAATAAGGAGGGGAAAAGGACAGACGACTCGGCCCTGGTTCGCTTCCACGGACACCAAACTTGTGGAGTGCGGGGGCACGGTGCCCCCTTAGCTCTGCGGCCCCCACGCCGTCTCCCTGAATCGCTATTCCTGTCATTCCAGTAGCAGCTTCTCGCTGGGTTTCTTTCCTATAAAAATCACTGACGGCAGCATTCGGGGGCCCTCAGATTGGCAGGAGTGTGGCGGCGCGAGGCCGGCCAGACGCTCTGGCTTTGGGTGGGTGTCCGCGGTCTCCGCGCCCGCCGAACAGCAATGGGGGACTCGGAAAAACACTTCATGCAAAATGCATAAGGTCTGTTTTGAAATGATTTAATTCTTGAAGCCCATCTCATCACACAAAGAGGTCCTGACACGTCCTGTCAGTGCTGCCTTCTCACAAAAGAAGTTTCTGTTCCCCCCAAAAAAGAGAAAACCGCATGGACACATAGACACACACACACATAGACACACACACATAGACACACACACACACATAGACACACACACATAGACACACACACACACACAGATGGACACACACACACACATAGACACACACACACACAGATGGACACACACATACAGATGGACACACACACACACAGATGGACACACACACACAGATGGACACACACACAGACATACACACACATATAGACGCACACACACACACAGATGGACACACACATAGACGCACACACACAGATGGACACACACATACACATGCACACACAAACGCACACACAAATATACTTTTATATTTCCTATAACAGTAAATTCAAAACCCAAAAATATGCTTTTAGTTTAATTTTCGGTTAGTTCATTTATTTAGAAAATTATTCAGTTCTAAAATCATGAAATGTAAGAATTTTTTTAAAATATGTTCCCAGACATACATGTAAATGTGTAATTATAGATAATTATATAGTGTGTCCTTGTGAACCTGATCTGAATAAGCGGAGGAATGGATAGAAAGTCTGTTTGATTTTAAGCTGCCTTCTCTTCTGTTCATGTCACTATTATTTAAAAACATTTGTATCTGTCACCCAAACAACTGACAATAAAAATGTGTATGTCTGCAGATCAGTTTAATATGTGTGTTGTGACAGAGTGACGTTGGCGTGTGACGCCTGCGTGGACTGCGGCCTTCCCTGGCTGGATGGGTATCACCATACGAGGGACCCAGAAGCCCAATACCCAGGAGTAACACGCGAGCGCGGACAGGAAGATGTGGAATGCCCGTCACGTGTACGTGGGCTCCAAACCAAGGCAGCTCTGATGCACAAACGTCAAACCCCCCACCAGATAAAAGCACATTCACATCACCTACACCCCAATTAAGATCGTGGTCCCCTCGATACAGTAGCATAACAGCAGCAGCACTTACAGTCGACGGATCCTTACAATTCGTATCTGTGTGCTAGCAATCTGTGGATTATCAGACATGACAAAGGACCTGCGGTAAGTTGATAATAAAAGCATTTTATTTATTTAGCATATTAACCCTCTCAAGGCAGGCGTTGCTGATTTGCAACAGTTAAAAACTAACTACCTTATTACCCCACATACATAT
>JAODJU010000125.1:157995-183080 GCA_026776725.1 Gnathonemus echidnorhynchus | reverse complement strand
CCCCCCCCCCCCCCCCCCACCACCCGCTATATTTATCTTAATGAGATAGGGGTCCGGTGACAGTTGCTATTTCAAGGGAGAATTTCACCTGCATAATTTTTAATTCTGTATTTCATTAACATAAGCCCTGGATGGGCCAAAATGAACAGAACCCCCCCCCCCCCCTCCAAATCCAAGGATCAGTGTTGCCGTATCTGCTGCCTCCAGCCTGCCTCGTCATGCATGTTCCACTGCGTGTTTACTGTCCGGCTATTTTATTATTGCCCTGCATTATTTATTGCTTTCATTTTAAAAGAAGGGACAGGGGTGATTATTATTCAAATTACATGCGCAATGCAATGTGGTTATATCCTGTTTTTTTTTTTTACACAAATGTAAAAAAACTTATGACTAATACTTAGTGTTATACCTAATTACTGACTTTTAAAAAGCAACATTTACAATTTAACACTTTCTATTATTTTACCATTACTGTCATTTTATTTGATATATTTTTTTTCTCCTTGTAAAGCAACCTTCGGCTTGTGAAAGACACTATACAAATGAAATTTATAATTTTAGATCCATGCACTCCTCAGTAGTATTCCAAATAAGATGTGTATGCAAAGAGAACAATCTTTAAACATTGATGATTGAAACAATAAACATACACAAAGACTATTTTCATCATCATTTTATATGTTATTCAGATAGTCCCTTAATCTGTAAAGTGCAGAAATAGCCCGAAATTCATAGCATAAATGAACCATCCCAAAACATATGCCTGCAATTTTGAACGCTTAGGAAAAATTAGTGACTCAATTTTTAAAAATTTCTTTAAACTGGTACAAAACCTTATAGCGCCTTGTGCTGTTTGCAAGAGATGTCTTCTTCAGAGCTTCAGATGTTGTTTATTTTCTTTATTATAATGCAATTTTTTTTATTGTTTAATTTTTTTATCCTGAGTAATATTTAAGCATTTGAAATTCTTGCCTTGGAAAACAGCAGAGAGCAACAACCACAAGATGCCACAAATATATCTGTCAGATAGTGAAATGCATAGTATTTGAGAGAAAACAGCAGTGTTTAGCTATTTATAAGTATAGAAGGACTGGTCCAGCCTGCTGTCTCCCTAACAGAGCTGCTTAGGGTCAGCGCTGAACAGTTTGGCCACGATGCAGTGACCACTGTCCTGAAGTAAACCATGACGTGTGTTGTATGACACAATCAAAATGCTTAAAATATAATAGCTAATTTTATTCAAACTGCACCAACTTTCAGTTATTCCTCAGATCGACTGCGCGATTCATTTTTGACTGTGCAGCTTGATGTTTACTGAAGGATTTCCTGTTTGATGGTACAACAGCAGTTAACCTTCCAGGATTTTATCTTTAGCTGCATCTCTCTCTGTATCACAACCACTCTTTTTGCTGTCACCATACAAATGTTAGGTCTGGTAATCACCTTCTTTGCAGCACAGCAAACCTTTTTAACCAGCTGTGTTTCAGAATCAGAATCAGAATCTTTTTTATTAGCCATGCATTTTCCATACAAGGAATTTGCCTTTGTGGAGCTTTGATAAGACCATTCTGTAATAGACTTTCACACAGAAAGGTCTGCTGTTTACTCTTCTGTGAACCAGAGAAGTAACAGAAAATTTATTCTGAATTAGCCAAGTCCTACTGGTTGATGAAATTCCAGATTTTCCATGTGACCGTAATGTACACCTCCTTATCAGTGAATGCCATGTGTTTCCACAACTCATATACCTCTGACACAAGTTTAACCACATTCATATAGAAAGACAGATGCTTTTTCAGAGGCCATTCTGATACAGATCAAAGCTAATGTGCTAATTTCAGAGGACGAAAAACCTTAAATAACAAAGGGTCATTAGTAGTTCTAATGATCACTTTCAGATGGTCTGACAAAAACAGGCATATATATTCTATATATACATATAAAGTATATAGGGCGTATTTTCCTATGATATATATGTAAAATATGGAAACAGCCTATTAGCATACTCAAAGGATCAACTTACTTATATTGAAATAACATATTAAGATAAAATGCAATGAACAAAAAAGGTGTGTAAAATCCTCGCTTTTTCAGCAAGCAATTTTTTTCACTGACATTTCCTGAAATATAAAGGTTAAAAAGATAAAAAAATAAAATTGTATAGCTGATGTAGGATTTAGTCAGGCCTGGTTATAATTCATCGTTTATGCGACGTAACTGGCTAAAGGCTGCACTGTCAATTAAGCTTAGATACATTTTAAGGTATTACACTATAATTGGATAGCATTATAAAATAATGCAAAAGTTAGTGTAAAAGTCCATGTCAAAATATGGATTTGGATCATATTTTACAATTATATTCCAAAATTTAAATGTATATTTATTTGCATTAATGTATTCAGAGCAATACCATCACCATATTCTTTTAAAGGCTTTTCCTGAAAATATAAATCATTTGAAACTGCAGAAACTGCTGGTCTCGGCAAACAAGTGGTAAACGCAAATTAGGAGTGTGGAGCATGATGTGGATGTGGCTTCCTTGATGAGGCGAAGTTTAGGCTCAAGCCTTTATGTCGTTAAAAGGGCCTACGCCCCCCCGTCTCTATGACGGAGACCTCGAGCCGCAGTCTGCTGGAGGCTGCTCGCAAACCTCATACATCTGCAAGGGCCGTAAATCACGACCGCCCATCGCCAATGACAGACAGCACCAAAGCCAGAATCAACAGTCTGCTGTTGTGCTATTTGTGATGAGCTTGGAGGAGGAGGAAGGCGAGGAGGAAGACGAGGAGGAGGAGTGGACGGGGGAACGGGAAACCTTCTCATTTTCTGCCAGCTGGTCCCAGAATAGGCTCTAAATATTAGAGAAGGCAGCAGGCCGGGTGTCCGCTAGACTGCAATGCGCACCGAGGCCTATTCTGTCAACCGCAAGGCTGTTTGTTAGCATGGCTGCAGTTTCATCTTTAGAAAAGACTTTTTACATACTTTGTTTACTTTAGACAAAACTGCTGGATGCTGGCAACATATGCTAGAATTTACAGCTACTTATGCTGAAACCTCTGTATATTTAGCTCCTGCTCTCTGACATGACGGAAATAAACAAGTCGGAGGCTAAGCGACGGTTCCCACATCCTGGAATAATTGTAATCCCCACGTAGCTCAACTGCCTGCGTCCACCAATAGAAGGCAGCCTTTGACCTCGGGGCCTTTGACCTCGGGGCAGGGAGGTTTAAAGATGAACTGGGCTCCTTCTCCATAGAGCCTCTACAGGACACACAGAATTCCAGGGACATGCTCGCTAAAGAAGAGCGAGAGAGAGAGACAAGGAAGGAGAAAGGAAGAGACACAATGACAGAAGACAGGGAGGGCAGGCGGTATACCTCAGTCATAAGAAAGACACAGATTGCTTACACCAGCATGATCGTTAGGATTAGTGTGCTTAATGTCCACATGCACAGAAAATATGCATTGAAAGTTGACTCATCTGGTCTAAATGGAAGTGAATGGAAATGGCCAAAATTCCGGTTTGGCTGCCCAGGAGCGTTAAGGTGAGCGAGCAGCAAACTCACACCTGTCCTTGCTCTCTTCTGAACATACGATTTGTCTCACTTCATAACTTTGGACAAAAGTGTGCCGTAAAGTAAATGCAAACGTCTGTCTGTTTTTGCCCAACGATGGACCCAAAGACGACTGTATGATACATAAGGAGAAAATCCTCCCATCGCTGCTGCTATCAGTCTTCCTCCTCTGCAAGTAAGTTGCTTCCATGTTACATCAATTTACATGCAGTATTTGTGCCCCGGTATCACAGAAGTACTGCTACAAAAACATAATCTTTCTCTCGTTGAAGTGTAGGCATCAAAGCGGCATCCACAACAGAAATTGCAGAAGATGACAACAAAAAAGATAGACACCGGCATGTTGATATTTCACCTGGAGGTGGGGCATTTTCTGGCAGCGGGGTGGGAGGCATGAGGAGCGGCCGGGGGCATGACGGCGCAACAGGAGATCTGCTTTGTCCTGCAGCGCAAACGCGGGGGATGAAAATGCAATAAGCCAGTATTTAAAGCGCATTGCAGCGTCTGGGTATGTACAAAGGAAGCGGTTACTGCTATCACGTGCTGAGAATTAACATCTGCATATATTTGTATAGCTCAGAGCGAAATGGATAATCTCATTTCATTTCACATTTGTGTTACTTAATTGTTTTTTGCATTGGTAAAGGGTGATGAGTGTAAGTGGAAAGATGCAGAGGACAGTGTCACAACCTCACCCAAACGTTAGCGAGGGCCAACCGGCCATGTTAAGCGGAATGTAGCCCCAAACGTTAGCGAGGGCCAACTGGCCATGTTAGGCGGAATGTAGCCCCAAACGTTAGCGAGGGCCAACCGGCCATGTTAGGCGGAATGTAGCCCCAAATGTTAGCGAGGGCCAACCGGCCATGTTAAGCGGAATGCAGCAGCATGTCTGCTCAATAAGCTGAGCATGAAATTTTTTTTTTTTTTATTAAGGTGACTTATTTCAGCCTGTGCAAAAGATCTACATCTGCCCAAGTGGAAATTCCAGTAGAGATTTCCAGGGCAATTCCGGTGGAATTTTGTTTTTTCCAGAATTTAAAATGTATAAGGTCAGCTGAACTGCTATGTTGGTTTTGTCTAACAATACTATTACCGCATAAGTGCCTAGACCAGTTGGTCTGCTGTAAGTACTGGAAAGTAATGCTAAGCAGCTTGTAACAGGGTTATACTGACCAAGACCCACTAAGCATGTTTACTGGATAATTCTATGCAGCACCTAACAATTTACCAAAACTAGACGTCTTCTAATTACAAGCACCCAAGGAACATGAAACGACTGTCCCACCCACCTACACACAAACTCACACCCACCCACCTACACACACACTCATACACACTTCCATACACCCACCCACATACACACACACACAATGGTATATCAACACATGGTGAACGGTGAAGAGTATCATCACTGCTTTGATTTTTAAACAGAGTAATCCAAACAATAAATACATAGTAATGGTAATTGCCTTATCTTGTGCATATTATGAGAAGAGCCCAGTGCACTGGTTGGGACTATAACACTTGAAAAAGTTGAAGGAAAAAAGAGCATGAGGTCAACCAGCACAGAGATGGATGGATTCATTCATGCCAACAAAGAACATGGGCCTGGGAAGCCTGAAACGATGGACCGGAGGCAGCACATTCCGGATGAATGTCAAATGTACGGCTGCCAGGAGTCAACAGTAACGTTACAGCGCCTAATAAAAAGATAACAATCATAATCAATCTCATTTCAGGGCCAGGGAGAGAGCTTCAGTGTATGTATTTGTAAACAAAGGCATCCTCACACTAACAAACTTTTTGTTGGCTACATTCGACCAAGACCTTACCTATACAGGCATGAGTTTTACTTCCTCCCAAATACTCCAGGCTTAGGTGTTGAGTGATACTGGACAGGGCTGGAGACCCTCACGACGAAACAGCTGGCTACGAGCATCATTGTGCTTCTTTTATTTCCGCTGTTCTGCACCCCCACCCCACCAAAATGAAAAGTTGGGAAATCGGCTCTGCCTTCTGCTCTTAGCTTATTAGCTAAAAAAAAATTCTCTGCTGTCCCTTACCCACGAAAATGTCGCGCAACACTGGAACTGGACTCACTGCCTTCATTAGTGTTAACCGGTAGCATCTCTGCTTCGGAACATGTTCGCAGCTCCACGACATCGCTCCGCTTTCTCAGGGAATGTAAATTGAGTAATTAATTCAAAGTATGTCTCTGTAGGCACTTCTGTGTCCATTAGACCAAGAATGCATGTTCTACTATCTCTAAAAATAGGGGGGGGGCGTGATGTCTTAATGAGCATATCTATTGACGAGCATACCTCCTTCTGCTTTTTGCCTCAATTATTTGGGTTGTTTATAGGTGAAACAATCGCTCGTTCATTTTGCAAGGCAACTGAAATGGCATTTGTTTTGACAAACGGCTGCTGTTACTTTCACAGAAAACAAAAACAACGTTGTTTTGTTATCACCGGTAAAAGCCCGCCCACAGACCGAGGCCCAAGAAACCCTGCCTCGTCCTAGTGCAATCAGCATTTATTTATGGCCACGGCTTCTATTTAATCTCATTTGTGCATGGCGTTGCATTCCTGCTCCGTTTACCGAGATGTATGAATGACTCCTTCTACTGTCTTAATTACTCCATAAAACTGTTTCACTGGCATATTACCCATGAGTGCATTCCAGTGAGACTGCAGCACCGTCTTAATTGCCAACTGACAGACACAATTAAACAAATGGGCCAAACAAGAAAAAGAAAAGGAAATTTTATTTTTAAGAATAACTATATACCTTCTACCAGAAATAAACCATAGAGGCAAGACTCTTCTCTTAATATGTGACTGATATTAATAAGTACAGCCCATTAATGAAATACTCCTGTAAATCAGAATGTTTTGTTTCCCGTTCAAAACATTTCTAAATAATAATGTGTATACATGATCAAATGAAAGGATGTATCTTACGGACCACAAAGAACCACTTTATAATCCATCGTTTAAGAGTCTAGGGCACTTTTCAATACAGCATGTTAGATAATTTTCTTAAGCCCATCTGATGTTTACATGTCAATTATTTTGTGCAGACGAAACCCTACTGATTACGCAAAGGAATTATGGGTCCTGGTAAAATAAAACAAGACACCCATTAGACACTCTCAGAGACATCCAAAGAGAGGAAAGCAAATTATACAGGAGATGCAGCCTCTCATCTGAAAATGGCGAAGAGCTAAGTCCCCTTAATGGTTATCATGGAGCGTAGCAGAAAATGCAGCTCAACTGAAGACTCACACTGCTGCACTGAAGAGGCCTGTAATCTTATCCATATGTGAGAAAAGACGAAACGGCATGTTTACAGTGCATTTTAGAGTTTATACCCCAAAATGACCCCGCGTTCATAATTCTCATTTTTGATCATGTTTTGGAAATTTGAAACTTCATATAAAAGACCTCAACAGAAAAGGGTGACTGCTTTCAGAAATATGTCATGGATAATATATGTAACATACAGTATATGCACAAATATTTTACAATATTCAGCTCTGAGGTGTTCTTTACAACATTTACGGCTGTTTAATATTTTTCGCATAAATCAAAATCATTGTTTTTTCTAGCTTAGTAAACTTCAAACAGGACATGTGTAGTCATCATTCATAATTTAATTCAATTAAATCTTGGAACAATATTTGATGATTTTAAAAACAGCAATCTGTTTTTATTTTCTGTCCAGCCCTCTTCAGCATGACAAATGGGTGGAAATTACATGTGTGTTGGGCAGGAATCATTGTCTGAAGTTCTGAATGTCTGCCAATATAACTGCTGGCTAGGACATACATACGCACACATACACGCACACACGCACACACAAACACACACACACACACGTGCTGGGACAGGGCCTGGATCCTGGACGTCAAACAGGCCACTTTCTGATCCTCACATGCCAAATTCTGCAATGGCCCGGTCGGCCTGCGGAGTGTTTTTCCGCAAGCAGAGCGGCGGAATTCCTGCTTCTTCCCGCCAGAGGCAGAGGCTTCCTTCCCCTGGCAGCTTTCACCGCTGCAACGTCACGACCTCCTTCAGTGTACGCAAGATCTCTGGACTGGGCGAGGCCATCGGACACGGGGGGGTGGGTGAAGTGACCAAAAAATAAAATGCTCTTTAGTCTGACCTCCCGACCCACCGATCATGATTTACATGCAAATTACGCACCACAGTCCAGGGTGTGAAATGAGAGTTTCTCCGACAATAATGACACTGCAGCCAAGGTCAATAACACACACACACACACACACTTTGTATATAGTATATGGTACCTAATGGAAATGTCGTGCCTGCTTTTTAAGCGAAAAAAATGTTCTGTACCTTGTGATTATTATTTATATATTACTTTAAAGAATAATTCCCTTATTGCAGCCAATGTGCACATGTAATAATATATCTACATGGCTTTCTGCGATTGCCTGGGAGGATATTATACTATGGAAACAGGAGCAGTCTAGAAGCCCGGGAGAATGACAGGCCAGTGACAGGTATTGTTAACGGCGGGGCGAAGAAGCCTGTAGATACAGCTACTTCCTTCTGTCTGCCCCTTCAAATCATAGGCTCCCCGGCCTGGAACTCCATTTCTCTTTCACTGTTTTTAAACCGCATCCTATTTAAAGCAGATATGTGAATAAAAGGATAGCCTATCGCTCTTACTTCATGTGGAGATTACTGCTGGCGAGCCTTTTGTCGCTACAAAGCGAGGTTTGAATTGAACTGCATTTCCGCGAACCTTGTCTCGTCCCCTTCGCTACCGGGCAGAAAATTAAATCCATTTCATCCAATTAGGATCTGAATAGTAAACAGAAAAATTGGCCTCCGGCATTTGTGCAGACACTCGAGGGCCCTTTACATGCACTGGTTAATGTTGGGACGCGATGTCGAATATGTGGGATGCCCTTTCGAAGGCACTGGCCTTATTTGTAACAAGCAGGTGCAAGCAGAGGATTAAAAAGCGGTATTTATGGGAAGATTTATGAAGGCTCTGGGGCCCGTCGGGGGGGAAATGGTCATGAAGCTGAGAGAGACGCCCTCGCCTTCCCAGAGTGCTCTGCTCCAGAAGCGGCATGAAACTTCCCATGGTGCCTCTGGAGCCGTGAGGCCTGCTATATAGAGTGGAAGCGAAAGCGAGTGAAATCGGCCTTTCGTTTGCACACATACACCGGCACGGGGGGTGGGGGGTCAGCGGGGAGCATTAGAATGCAGGCTGCTGCTGGGGGTGCTCGCAATTTTAAAGCAGTTATGAATTACTGTTGACCTCCCTGGCCTCTCACAGTGACACGCTCGACTGAGGCATATTGAAAGTCATCAGTCTGGCAAAGCCATTCTTCTCTGTTTGATGGGCTGGGGAGGGGGGGGTGGATTTCCATAAGTATGGGGGGAGGGGAGTGCTGGGTGGGGGGCAACAACAAAACAACAACAAAAACATTACTGAACTCCACCATAATATCCCTGATGTATATTGGATCTGGGCAAATAAACAAACTAAGGCAGAGGAAAAAGACCCACTGAAATGTCTTTCATATTTCATACCCATAAAAGAATTCTTCCTTATTCCAGTAACAAATAAACAAAACATATTATGGATTGTATTTTGCATTTACTTAGTAACTTTTCCCAAAAGATGTAGCTTTTCTTGTTCAAACATATTAAACAGAAAATATGTGTTATGAAATTCATATTTCTATACTCTCGCCCAACCTTGAGTGTTCTGATGTTACTTTTTGTTTATATGTGGTCATATATTTGTATACATCAAGCCATCAGGGCCTGATGGCACACAAAAGCGAGCTCTGCGCTCAGATCATTGAAGGCCTTATAATTACGACCATTCATTACAGCCCGGCCTTCTGTGATATGACCAAGTGCATCTTTTATGACCACTGACACTGCAGGAACCAACAGCGACGAAAACGCCAGAATAAAACTCCTTTAGACATCTTCAATAATTAACAAAGGGCTTTCAGTTGGTTGTAGAACATACCAAACAACACATTCTCTCCCGGTATTTTCCTGCATCATTTAGTGTGGACCTCAGTCCTGGTACGAAGAGGAGAAACATCCTCCTCAGGTGTCGACTATGCTGCCGAAACTGTGTTTTTATAAACAGCCACAGATAGAGCAAGCAGTGAGCTGCCAGCGGACAGGGAAGCTGTTCAGATGACGACAGACAGACGAGGATGCTTGTGCACCGGGCTTTAACCTCCAGGCATTTACTGTAGGGAATGTATGTCATAGATGTAATGAAATTAGTAAACAATGAATTGATCACTTGCGGCCATGTTGTAGAGCAGAGACCTCCCCACCACGAGGCGTCTGCCAGGGAAACACCCAAACCCCAGGCCAGGCGGCGCAGAAAACATATGCAAATCCAGGCCATTAATCACGGGAATCCCGGGCTCTCTCCCTCAGAGATGCGGTCTGATTAAAGCGACGCTCTCGCAACGACCCTCGGCTTCAGCTTCCCGATGCGCACCCGTCGGCGGAGCCCATTTTGCGGGCACTGGTTTTTATCGGTGGGACCGTAAGGGCCCCCCCGCGCGGCGAACGACTGCGGGGTTTATGTTGCATACATATGACCTTGGGTAACGGAGCCTTCGAGGCGGCAGGCCAGCGCTGTGGCCAGAGCCGGGATCTGCAGTGGGTGAGACTCATGAGCTGCCATCCGAGACAATCATTTAATGTATCACTCACAGTGCTGGATTGCCACTGTCCCACACTCCATTGTCTCCAGCCTCGCTGTACCGTGAATGATAAACTAGCAAATATTCTTCACTGCCGTGTCCTGCTCTCATCCTTCATCCCCTCCTCCCAGCTTTCTCACACTAGAAATAAAAAAAAATAATAATAAAGTAGTGCATTCTAACACACACATGCGCACACATAACAAAGTGCGTAATGACACATGGGATATCGTATATGCATTTTGGTGCGCGGCACTGGCTCCAGGGGAAGAATATCACATCAGAAGAGAGGCAGAGCTCATGCTGGCTTTCCGATAATAAGCATGACCATTTGGTATGCGCTGCGGCGCCGTAAAACAGGCTGCCTACATCCTTTCAGGTACATTTAACATCTGACCATTATTAGATAGGAAATATCCCATTTACTAATGTGAAGCCTAGTCGGCTTCCCGAAAGACGAAGGATAATAGTCTGAAAAAGAGTGTGAATGTGAGAGGTACGTATTCCACATAAATGTGGCTCCTGAAGGGATCGACAGCCATGTTGAGAGGAGGACTCGTTAAAACCAGATCATCGGCCTCCATTAGAGTGAGAAGCTCCGAGCAGTTCTGGAGGTTCTCATCACGGATGGTGAGGAAGGCTCCAGAGTGCCGCTGCTCTTAAGGGACGTGTCACTCCTCAAGGTGAGAGTGTTCTGCGGGGGAACACAATTACTCACCACAATGAATATACATGCAGAACCCCAGCTAGCTGGAGCTGACCCAAACCATACGTCTTTACAACACTGTGGGGGGCAGGGGGTTCTGTCTTTATCGGGGAAGGAAAATGCTGACAGAGACGGGTTGGTTTTGCCATGTTTGACCTTCATTTAAAACTCCAGTATGGCAGGTATATCATATATGGTTCTAAATATCTTTAGGGTCTAGTGCAATAGATGAATTGAAAAAAAAACATTATATGTCACATCAGGTCCTGGGGAAGCTGTATGGAAGGAAGATGAACTCTGCAAAATCAAAGGGCAGATTTATAGGTGAAATTTACTTCCTGATGGGTCATCTATTACTGAAGAAAGAACAATCATGGAGAGTCATTTCATAACGTGGGTGACCATAACCTCATTTAAGACTTTTTTTAATTCAACGTATCAGTTCCATGAATTAAGGTCATTTGGAAATATCTGTATATTGTAAATTTTATATAAGGTGCGATATGACAATTGAATCTAAAGCATATATGGTACCTTCAGTGAGTAGCGTTACCATTATTCAGAAGACCACAAGCGTGGATCAGAAAATCCCAGTACAATTAAGAAACACATTGCTTTCATGAGACAAATCAATCTGTTTCTGTTATGCAGGTTCCATATTTAGTATTTATCTCTTGAGCACATTAATCACATGTAATCAAGTTTTAATTACACAAGTGAATGATGAAATTTGCAAACAGATTGCACGTCTGAAATTCATTAGCTGTTCGGGAGCGAGATCAAGCTACATGAAGAAATATGTTTGAGTGAGTGACAAAATCCATCATGGCTATGGCGGTCATATATGGAAAAGGGCGCTGCAAGGGACCTGTCGGCCAGGTGCCCGATTAATACGGATTCCCCATAATTGCCGCGCATAGGGGATTAGAGATTTAAATTACGCACGTGTGGGTAGCTTTACTGAATCGGCAAATGTGGCAGAGCTTCGATAAAAAGGGGGTGGGCCTAACCCAGAGTGAGATTTATAATGTGACATGAGAAATCGCCTAAATTAATTTTCCCATATTCAGCTGACGCGCCACCGCCTCCTCCCTGTCCCCATCCCCCCCCCCCATTGGGCGTTACGTGTCTTATCTAGCTACTGCTGACAAAGGTTTCACAACTGAATGAAAAATGCGTCCCAGCGCCACAGAAAACCCCGGAAAGATCCGCGTAGCTCACCAGCTCTGCTATACTCCTGTCCGCGAAGGAGCTTAATAATCGATTGCTTAGCAGCAGGCGACGAGCAGGCTTCCTCCCAGCCGTCACTGAATATTCCTTCTGATTAGCCTGCAGTTGGCCTGAGGAGACTGACATTCCCCCTGCACTGACATTTACAGTTTTGTTAAGGTTTTCCTGGTTTTATTGTGCGCCTCTCCAGAACCCTGCCACCTCTTCTTGTGTGAGGTGTTTTTCAATGGGTGCCAGGCGATGTGACTGGCTTGACTTTCATTTGTGGAGGGTCCTGACAGAGCCAGAGCCACTACAATTAGCTGACCTGTCAGTGTTCTCATTGTCCTGCCCTCTCCAGCCACAAGAGTCACCCTTTCAATAGTGTTTCAATAGCGATTTGAGCTTTTCTCCGTAAGGCGACCCTAGGCTATATCACTGCTTGTTCACTGTGCCTTGATGCGATATTCTTTGTTTTTATACCAGCAGAATGCTTGGATGTGAAGGATTCTTCAGAGCAGACCCTACAAACAAGCATTGCAAAGACAACCCTCATCCTGCCAACCAGTCATGGGACCAGTGTGTTTTGCATGAACGTTGCCCTCTTGGTAGCCCATTACTGGAACCATTGCATTCATAATATATGCATTTTATGAAGCTGAAACCTGCTACCTTCTTCAGCCTGATCGATGTCAGTAACTGCACTATCCTTACAGGTTATCATGGAGTGAATGCAGCTATTTGTAAAAATGCTATTTAGTGACTCGTAGCTGCCCTTTGCATAAAGACGCTCCCTGGGTTACGATGGTCCGTGTTACGGTATTTCGACTTTACGATGCCTATGATTATTCAATAAATAACATGAGATACTCAACACTTAATTATAAAATAGGCTTTGTGTTAATGATTTGGCCCAACTGTAGGCTAATGCAAGTGTTCTAAGTATGTTTAAGGTAGAAGGACCGCGAAGGGTCAGAACGAAACAAGGGAACAAACAGTGATTAACAATTAAAGAAACCATAACTCAACACAACTGGAGAGCAGGACTAGGGAAACCAAGCAGAACAACATTCACACTGGCCTCTAATACACAGACATACAGCTACATTCACAATGATAGGCTGAGGAGCAGGACAAAGGCAGGCACTTAAATACACAAATAAAGAGGACTAACAAAAGGCAGGTGTAAATCAAGACAATTAACCAACAAGCACAGTACAGGGAAACAGGCCACAGGTGGAGAAACTTAACTAACAATTAACATGCAGAGAAACTGGGGAACTTTAAACAGCAAAACTAGGAAACATAAACTACATGCTGGGGAAAAAACGCTAAGAATAATGACAGAAAACAGAGGGCTAATGCTAGGAAGCAGAATGGAATTAAGACGGACATAAATAGGATAAACTAAAACAAGGAAACAAAAGTGAAACACTAGAAAAACAGAAAACAGGTGACGCAGGCCTTCAGCCTTGGAGCCACACGCTCAACCCACTGAGCTATGTGGCAGCAGTCCAGGAAGCAAGGAAGACACACCAGGGGCTAGTAGGAAGACAGAGGGAACAGGAGGGCCAGCAACACCTGCTGGCCAAACAGGGACTCAACACATAGGACTGGGATGGATGGGCACGACCCTAACACTATGTTTCTTAGGTTAGGCGTACTGTATTAAAATGCATTTTTACCTTACAATATTTTTGCTTTACGATTTATCGTAAAGGGTTATCGGAATGTAACCCCATCGTAACCGTGTGAGCGTGAGTACATAGCCAACATGAGTTTACTGCCAGAGTAAGCACAAGAGTCACCACTATCCTGACGAGTCCCTCCCGATCCGGTTAACGGGAAAAGCCTTACATCAGAATCAGAATCAGCTTTACCAGCAAATTCTGTTTACACATACATGGTTTTTAGTCACTCTCAATGTACTTAAACAGAACAGACATACAACAAACACAAGGTTACAAAAAGCAATGAAGTGCAGGATGTACAGTAGAGACTTAAGCCAAAGGGCCATAGTGCAAAGATGTTGGTTACCATATATACATGAGGTACAGTGGATGTTGGTGATAACAGAATTATTGCATATTGTCTTTGACACTGTCTGATTGCTATAAGTATTCATCAGAGCGACGGCCTGTGGAAAGTAACTGTTCAGATACTTTGTCCAGATGCCATATAGCATGTTGACAGTTAACTCAAAATTCCTAATTGCACATCCTAATTTAGACGGCTTGCAACAAAAAAACAGCATTTGGCCCTTTACCATTGATGATAATTTGAATGCACAGTTCTTTGTTAATACAGAGAGAAAGTCAAAAACATTACACATATGAACTCTTCGCAATGGGTCAGCAGATGAGCGATTGGTGTATATTAGGAGTGACACTTCCATGTGATGGGAAAACGGGGATGGAAAAGGGATTTCATTAGCTTCCTCAGGTTACTTTGGGATGGGACAGCACAGCGGACATGCAAATAAGCCGTTTCAGCTCTAACAAAAGACAGAAGGGCCAGGACACTACAAGAGCCAGCACATAACTCCAGTCTCTCTTGCTGGTCTTACATAAAAAAGCGCTGCTTTTTATCCTCAACAATTAATTGATTATGGATTGGAGGGTTCTGTCAACTGACCTCACCGCTCTTCTGGAACATCCCTGTTCTCCCCCCCACCCCCTCACCACACACAAGGTTAGCTACAGCATCTGGGCTACCCACAACATGAGGTAATCTTGTACAATCATTTGCATCATCTTTGACCTGCAGAGGCTGAAATCCATTCAGTGAACTCCAGCCCAAAGCCTCTTTATATAAATTGTCCCAATATTTCCATCTGCCTCATATATCTCACATCACATGTTATGCATAGAGGTCTGCAGTATAAAAACTAAACTCACATCATTATTACACAACCGTAACATATAATGTAATTACCAAACCGTGCAAGCATGCCTTTATTGCACAGGCATAAAGGGTGCAATTCCCAAATGCGACACAGCACTGTGGCAGTCGATGGAGTTCAGCGCAGTTCGAAGGAGTTCACTGCAGTTCGTTGGACCTCAACGCTGTTGCAGAAACACAGTACTCTGGGGAAACCGACCCGTGGTCAACAGCGGTCAGGATGTTGTTTTGCAACATTAAATTAAATTATTCTTTCATCTTTGCACACCAGAAAAAATACAGAATGCCTAAATGCATCAAGGCAGTTCATTTTCCAGGCTCCGGTGCGTGCAAAATGAAATTGCATGATTGCTCACACTAAACGCACACACACACTCAAAGAGACGGGTATCCCGGTTTGTGCTGAGTCTTCACTAGTCGTGGACCCTGACTCTGAAAAGGCCGCTCTGCCCCGCCACCTTCCCCCTGCAGCATCCAGAGAGGCTCAGACGCCACTTTGAAACACGACAAAACACTGATGACAGGCTTACATCCCATAATTGCCCCGCATTTTAGACTGCAGACCGTTTGAAGTGGCTATTAGTGAAAATCAAAGCTTCGGTGTGCCCTCTTCCGTCTGCCCTTCTACGATATTCATAAACGATTTGAGGCTTTTGTCTTTTGCCTGAAAAAATAAATCAACAAGCCATTTATTTGGAGTGATTTCGTCTCTTGTCAGGTACATTTTCATCAGCATCATCTATCATTAATGGGGGGCGGCCCTTTTATTTCTGTGCCATTTGTCAGTCTTTTCAAATATCTCTGTTTCATTATTGAAGATGCCGGGGCGCTAACGTAAATAAGTTGCAGTCCAGGCGATCCGATTCTTTTTCAAATTCTCTTGGATGTGTTTGAAATAACCGCGAGCGGCTCTTAATTTCAGCTGCCGTTTCATCCTCCTCCGTAGGTGTCTGTTTTATGGCTAAAGGTCAGGCTCATTTGTGTGGCGCAACAAAGGCAACCCTTAAGGTTAGCGGCGGTTTCGAAGGGCTGTGGTCTCCAAACGGCCACGGACGAGAGGGCAGGCCCATCACAGAGAGATGGCCACAACGGCGGGGGGAGCAAAGCCGACCTTTCCACTGACCAACTCGCTACAAACGACAACCAGTCACGACTTACTACTTGCTCCGTCAAACCGTCAGAGCTGCTGTGTTGCCATTAACATCGATTACATTATTGAATATTAAGATATATTGCATATCAGTATTCAGATAGAAAACTTTAGGCACAAGTGGAGTCTTTAAATCTACATACAAGATTTCACAGAGCTATTTAATTAAATGTACCTCATAAATTTTAATGGATACATTATGCTTTAAAGGAAGATGTTTACCTCATGATTCTTTCTATTGCACAAATATTATGATGTGGTATCTTTATGAAGCAAGTTAAGAATTATGTGGCAAACTAATCAAGATGGCTTTTTTGTTATATATTTCTCCGTTCAGATATTTTCTGGGAAGCTTGCACATAGAAAATGAACTCTCGACTCTCCTCAAATCATGCCACGTATGCCACAAACTCGTGGCTAAGCAAACCCTTATCCACTAACTCAGTTAATGACTTCTTACAGACAGGCCATTCGAAAAACATAATAGAACTTCTGACAGTACTTCTCTTCATAAGCGCGTCTCACTGTTAAAATATGCAGGGCTGCACTTCAAAAACATGCTGGCCAAGCATAAACCTGCAAAGGATTTTTGAGTAATTTCCTTTTGAAACAAACCGGCATTGTGTTCAGCTCTGCTATATAATTCCATGATTTATTTATTCATATTAACAAGCATTTCCTTCTTTTTTAAGCAAGGGTGCATTTACTGACATTTAGATAATGTATATTTTGTTCTAGAAATTCATTAGCATAATGCATTCTTTTTTAATCATTACACCATCCATCCATCATCTTCCAATTCAACTTCCAAATAGACAGACAAACAGATAGACACTTTATTTAGCACAAGCTGGAAATCCTGGAAAGGTTACTTAACCTAAGACGAGTAGAAGTCTGCTTCTCCACACAGATGGAGCTGTGGGTGAAATACTGCTTATGCTGGGGGCCTGAAGTCTATCTACCCACAGGACATAAGGCAGGAGACCCCCTAGACAGGACGCCACTGTCAACGCACATGTACATGGCTAATTCAGAGATATTACACCAACCAGTTTCACCAAATAATTATTTAAATATTTTAATAAATTTGGTACTGTTTGATATGAAACCTTGAAAGTGCTTCTTTACACATTACATCTTACTGACTACAACAACCGGGAGTTTTTCCATCCAGTCAAATATGACAGAGATATAAAAAGTACCATGCATTCTGATTACCATTGTCTGCTAATCCTGTTTTGTAGAAAAGCCTCACGGAAGGATGATTTACTGACCGTAGGCTTATGCACCTGTAGTGAGTGTATTTTGGTTGGACGTAAAGTCATTTGTGGCTCTGTTAGATGTTTTAAAGGGGAAAGTCTGGCCATATGTCAAGCAGGACATCTGGAGGAGACTTTCTCTTCAACATCAGAGGGGAATGGGAAATGCATGCCTAGCTAAAACCATTTCATCAGAAAACAGCGGCGGAATTATTACATCTCACTTGTCACATTAAAAGCAATGTCAATAAACAGAGGAAACCGATTGCTTTGAAAGCTAAGACTGCTGATGGGAAACCAGGTTTTATGTGAGTAAATGTTATTTCACTCAACATATTTCACATTCAAAGCAATGCATTATTTGTAGATTGTTTTTTTCCTGAAATCGGGGTTAAGCAGTTGCTGATGAACTCCTCTCACATTTCAAAGTTGCTGAAGGAATAGATTAGAAAAACGTTAAGTTCAATTTTCCATATTGCATAAGAAAAGAATTACTTAGTTACTTTTACCAATATAATTATCCAAAATGACCTTATCCAAATTAAGTAAGGCCAAGTCCAGGCCTGCATATTATTATCAGTCTTTTCAAAACCTCATGTCTGTAATTGTAATGCTGAATTTCTCTGTTGGCTAAAATCCATTTGTTTCTTGTCATAAAATACTGCATTTGATCGAGTACAAGTTAACACACTACAGCAAACACTAATTATATTACACTCAAGGAATTTTTGGGAGGCACAAACATTGAAGTTGGTTTTGCTGTAGGGTCTTCTGTTGTTTTCTGTTAAATGTCTCCCCCTGCTTGTTTGACATAGGGTGTTTTACTTAGTTCTGAAACTATTATGATTGTATTAAATCCATTTGCCAGTGCGCTACAAAAGTATGATTTTAAAATTGCACTGCCAAGAAAGTGACTCAGTTTCATGTGTTGAATCATACATTCTTCCATTTTCCATAACCGCTTACCCAGTACAGTGTCTGCCTGAGGCCTATCCCAGGAATGACAGGATACACGGCAGGGGGACCGAGGATGGCATGCCAGGCCACTGCAGGGCACACACACACACATTAGGTATCAAAATACCTTTGTAGGGACTGCCCATTCATTTCTATGGGCATGACCCTAATCCCAAATACGAAAACCCTAACCTCTACCCAGTTCTAACCTTAACCAAAGTAACCAAATAACAAAATGCTTTAAGCTATTTTAGTATTTTGATTACATTCACAGACTGAGATTTATATTTTGGGACCTGAAAAATGCCCCTGCAAACTGAAAAGTATTTGGTCCCCACAATGTGGTAAAAACAAAGCCAGCCACCCACGCATACATATCTAGAATACGCTATGCTATCCTGTATTAGCTGATAAAGTAAATCAATTAACGAGACAGATTTATAAAAGCTAACATTTTCTTAGATAGATGTGTTTAGCCTTTATGGCTACATATTATGGCTGCCTACCTATTATCCCAGGTCTAAGGGACACATATGTACAAGTAAGGTCCTGAGTAAGATTATGTATCAAACACATACAAGTAGCATTAAGAGGTAACTTAGCAATGTAAAGCTTGAGGAAGCTAAGAAGATGAAGTCTAATAATGGATTTGACCTTGATTGCTTTCAATGCTCCTCTCAGTTTGCTGCGGGACCACTCACATATGCGTGATGGAAGTGTCTCTCCGAGTATTATTCATTGCCCCAACCCCCCAATTTTTTTCCAAGGACGTGTCGGCTTTCTTGGTACCCTGGGGGATATATAAACCCAGGCCCTGCTCTGTCATTCAGTGATCAAACAATTGTAGGCTCTTTCCTAGCAGGGCAGGTATCCGTAATGTGCCGTGCTGACAGTGAGCAGCTCCACACTCGCTGGGCGGTAGTACGATGACAGTAATAAAACGTGTCCTACAACTGCAGGTGGTGGCTGCTATTTTTTTTCTGTTGAACTATAGTCATACTTTCAAATTCTCTCTCAGAAAAGAACGGTGGAGCAGAAATGAAATGGGGATGAAAATGTTTGGGCAGATGTACCACATGGCTCAATCTGCAACTTATCTTAAAAAAATAAACAGTGAATCTCCAAGTCAAAATGTGCCCTTCATTATTTGGTATGTGTCACAGTGAGCACGAGAATTGAGGATGGAAAAAAGTGCTGAGAAAGGGAAAGCATTGCCATTTGAATCTCCAGCGTGGTGTACTCCGCATTAAGAGTATGTACAATGCTCCATTTGTTTTGCTGAGCATGCCCAAAGCTATGTATATTTCACAGAGTATTTGCAGTGCTCCATTTTCTTCTCAGAATGTGTGCAGTGCTGTTTTCTTCAGAGTATGTGCAGTAATCTTTTTGTTTTACAGAGAATGTCCAAAGCTCTGTTTGTTTGTCGGTGTATTTGTAGCGCTCCGTTTTAGGATTAAGATTGACTTTATTGATCCCAGGGGGAAATCCTCACCATGTCTACTCAGTATGTGCAGTGCTGTTTGTTACACTGAGTATGCCTGTTGGTTTCACAGAGTATGTTAGTGCTCTGTCTGTTTCACCGAGTATGCAGCGAGGTCTGTTTTTTTCACAGAGTATGTGACTGTTGTTTGTTTCACTGAATGCGACCAGAGTTCTGATTGTTCTATCAAGTATTCCCAGAGTTCTGTTTGTTTCATAGAGCATGTTAGTACTCTGTTTGCTTCTTAATCCCCTTCCTTCTGGCAGAGGTATCGAGCAAATGACTACTTCAAGGTCAGGCTTCATTTTCCTGTGTGAAGTATAGATTAAATCACTGTACTCACTGTGACTGACCTAAAGGAAACTCCTTCATTTTATCACTCAATGACCAATTACAGGACACGTTGCCCATCGACTAATCTATTAGTGTGTTCAAAGATCGTTTCTAAGTATTGTTGGTTAAGGCTATGTTTCCAGTGCAGAAAAAATATGAATGTAACCAAAATTCATGGAAAATGGACAATAATCCCCCCCTTAAAACTCATGATATATGTAAATTGCAATCCTCTGTATAAATGACTTAACCCAATCGTTATTATAATTCCCACTTTAATAAATTTGAGTCGATATAAATAGAGGAGCTACGACTTCCTAATGTCTCTTCTTATATGTGATAAAATGGTTCATACAAACATAAAGCCTTACACAAGACTGATATAGTGCATAATTCATAATCATAATTATTGTAATGATCCTTGTGGGGGAACTGTAACGCATATGTCATGCTTGAGAACCTGAATATCAGCTGGAATAATGTGCATGAATATGAACAAGCAATTAAAAGTAATGCTACTATTATTATTCATTTACTGCTTTTATACAAAATGCATTCTATACATAGCTGACAGCTGTATACTTAGAAGGCTGGATATTTCCCCAAAGCAATTCTGCACTCTCTAGAGTACAACAGCAGGGTTAGTGGGACTTGAAGTCTAGTTTTGCAGCCACTCCTAGTTTTCCTGCTATCCAACCTGACTAGGCTAAAATCCAAAATCCCGTAAGGGAAATACTGCTTTTTAGAGTTCGGCTGACTTTTACCTTTTAGGCTGTCTCCTAAATACCCGTATGCAGCTGCAAACCAGAACAGCTCTCTCTGCACTTGTAGCATGGCACTTAAAAACAACAAGCAGTGACAAGATTGTAAAGTATTTCCCGCTAAAAGTTTAGCATTGCAAATGATCTGACCCTAAAGGTCATTTCAAATGAACTCACAGGACTAGGAACCTTTTACATGTGAAAGACTGCACCTGAGTTTATTACTGACAATCCACACTCGAATCCATCCCATCCCCAGTCCAAGCAATCATTCCTGGCACTTTTATCATGAGCTATCTTTACTCAGAACCTCACGAACACACATGTCACCGCGTCACCTTGTCACTTACCTGGTAATTCAGCATCTCAGGCAGTTGTTTAATTTCCAGCTCTGCTCCCAGCTTATCTACTGCAGAGTGAAGCGATAGAAATCAGCCCACACTACAGTTTTCCCTGAGCAATAAATAACACATATAGACATGCTCACGCAAACACATACAAACTCAATAAAAACTTGCCCACTGCACCAAAGTGGGAAACATATTGACAGCACACATTTATACATTTACCCAGGATATTGACATATTTTTCTATGTTAGCATGTAAATAAACAATGTTTCTATTCATGAAATCTATTATTTCCGCATTTGTAAACTGTCCATCGGGATTAAGTTTTGCTGTTCCAAATCTCCTAAAATATTTGCCTAAACCTGTCTTTAAAGGCATACTTAATGTGCATTGTGGTGGCATGTTTCCATGTCAGCAAAAGCTCTTCGTTTTTTAAATGACTGACTGATCCAATAAACATGCCTTCAGTTCAGTGGCCAGAACAAGAGGAGGCACATGCGTATCACCTGAAGCGTATTACAAAGTTACAATGTGACAAAGTTACAATGCTGAGTTTCGTACAGTGATTTCGAAGTTGCCGGGGAATCCCCATGAAACAGTGACCTTCACAGTGCTTCCTGATAGGAATAACACTACCTTAAGTAAAAGTACAAAAAGCTCTGTATGTATTGTCCCATCTTTCCCTGATGTAGTGTGATGCTGGCCAGAGCTTTGCTGACATTTCACTTCAGTTTTACATATTCATTGCACTCCAAAGAACGGCACTGCCCCAGGGGTTTCATCCCACCCAAAGCCCCCAAAAAGGGTATCTCCCCTCCCCCGTAGAAATCCCTGCCCTAAAACTGGTCATAGTACTGCTGTGAGATCTTCACTTTGGAGGTGAAGTCACCCTGGAAGCGTGAATGACAATTATTTCCAGGAACACCATGCATCATCATCTGCACGGCTGTTGGGGTCCATGGGCAAAGAGTGAGTGGTGGGGTAGATGAACTGCTTCGATTTCCCATCAATCAAATTACAGTTTATTGTGGGCCAGGGCTACCCCAGGCTATTCCAACCCAGAAACCGTCAGCGGGAAGGCAGCGCCTTCTCCCATCCTACTGTGCCACAGCTGAGGTCATTAAAAAAAGGATGTCCGATCACTGTCAGATGTAATACTGCATGATTTAGCAGGAGCTCTTGCTGACACGCCCCCTTCCCATCCCAGGCTGATCACGTGATCCACAGCTCCATGTCTAATGATTTCTCTGACTGTCGCCCCCTAAATTATTTGCACTTTTATCAGAATTGACCTTTTCTAAATAATGTCATGTGACATACAGCTCAATATATATTGTAAATCATGCTTTAGAGCAATCAGGGTGGTAGCGAGGAAATAATTGCACAATATATGCTTTTTAAAAAACCTGCAGCAAGAAAGTATTGATTAATTTCTTCATTTTAGTCACAGTTGAACCATTTCTGTCTAACATTTACCTTAAATGCCCAATTCCGTCAGACTCCTGCAGCCAGTCAGGAACGTGTTTAGTGAATTCCGCCAGTGCCTGTACAAAGTCAAATCAGAGTCTTGGCAAATCTTGCTTGCCTTCCCGTTACAGCTACCCACTTTCTGGCATCTCTCACATCGCCTGATAACTTCTGCCTAACTATACAACCAGGTTTCACCTTGCAGTAACAAAAAGGAAGTGCCCCATTACCCAGTGTTCCCTAAAAACGAAACAAAATAACTCTGAATGCAATTACTGCTTTTATGTGCTTTTATAAGCATATGTCTATGATTATGATTAAACTAAATTAGTTATTTCAACAGTTTCCATTTTCCCACAAAGAAGGCATAAACTCATTAATGATGCAGTATGATACTTAAATATTAATGAACAGGGTACAAACATGAAGTGTAATTTCTCTTCTGAAAAATGAAAGCATAATCGCGAAATACAAGTCCGAATCTGAAGACAACAGAAATATTCAAATAGCAAATTGTAAATCAATGGCTTAATCAGAGTCAGAGTATTACTGGATATCAGCCAGGATCTGGTGCTTTATTAGCTGTGTGCTGCAGTGATACGGGTGAGTCACATGACAAGTCGACACGCCCCCTTTGTATTCCACAGGAAGTAGCACGTATTTCACAAGGTCCTCTGTACAGATAGACCAACATCTAGTTCGCCTAATAGCTTTCCACATTGTTCCACCAAACTTCTTGTGACTGGCATCTCTGTTTCCAGGAAAAATATCCATTTTACAGGCAACTGTCAAACTGCTGATGCCATTCAAGGCACCATGTACTAAAAAAAGAAACCAAAAAGCAGATGTAGGTGTTTATTATCTGTAGGCTATTACGCTTCTGTTATTTCCCAGAAGTGAGAAGACAAGCCTTTCTTTAGTTCATAAGAAAAGACTAAGAAAAAAGTGACATAAAGGGTTTTTCCTCCAATAGCAGTATTTCAAAACATCGAAATTGCAGGCCAAAATGAAAAGGTAAGGCTTTTAGCAAGGGAAAGGCAATTTTCTCTGAGTTTTCTTTGAATTTTCATGACGCGCTCATTCATTCAGGCAGAAAATATAGTTCTTTCTGATAATTACACATCGCTGGAATGTATGTAACAGGACCTGAATTACATACAGCAACCATCAGCCATTAAAGTAGATCAGCTCTCTTCTCGTTTCTGTCTCATAAGTACCAAGATGTTTGCTCTTCCCCTCACGGACATTGCGATCTGCAGAGCTTCGTTATTGTGCACACAAAGGTAAATTTTACTTCCGCTTCTGTTTATTCAATTAAAACCAGTTGATGAATGCAAACGCAGTTTGGTTTTCCAGGTAATGCAGAGATATATCCGCTCAGCCGAAAGCAGTTCAGGCGGAAACGCCAGAGCGAAAGTGAGGCACTTAATGTCTGAAATAACTGTTAATTCTCGATACCGCGGCTTTTTCCTCCCTCCTCCCAGCGAAACCACATTTGCATCTCCGCATATGAATGAGTTCCTTTGTACAGGCTCACATAATTAGATCCTGTCAGCCGTCCTTGGTGAAATTCTCGAATGTTTGCCGTTTTTGTTAAAAGGAGTCATTGTATTCCGACTGTTACCGTTAATTATTTTGGGAAAAACCAGGAGGAAGCTTATTCCACGGCTCAGTCTGCTGCCCGATTCGCCGCCGGGTCCCACCGCGCTCTCTGTGAGCCGCCCTCTTTGTCTTCCCTTTGAAATTTGCTAAATCTTACAAGGAATCAATACTTAATTGATTATTCACTTTTCCGCAGCCTCAGACTGCCTTCCCCGCTGTGTACCGGCTAGCAGTCCCCCTCTCATTTCCAGCAGAGCAGGCAGCATGGAGGCGGTACGTCCCACAGTGCACGCCATCCCGTCGAACTGGCGCTCGAGAGAGCCACCTGGGCCGTGGCACGCAAGCTGGAGTTTCCCATGCGTCCGGGATCCATCGGGGAATGGCCGAGAGGACGAGTCGATAGAGTGAGAGAGCCGTAAAAGAGGAAAGCCGATGGCGTGAGGAGGGACGGAAATACCCACGTGCCAGCCGACTACAGGACCCGTCCCGTCTTGAGCTTGGCCTCCAAGGCGACGGTGAGGAGGCAGCAGTGCCCGCAGTGCCAGCACGAGCCGGAGAGGGAGCGAGGCGCACGCCGGCGGACGTGTGGCGCCGAGCACAGATGCCAGGCACG
>JAODJU010000125.1:120019-140272 GCA_026776725.1 Gnathonemus echidnorhynchus | reverse complement strand
TATGCTCTTCTTGTTTTATCCTGTTCATTTTGTGTTTAAATGCTAAAAAAAACATATTTAGGTGTAATTTTTTGGGGGGTGGGAACCAATTAATTGGTTTTCCATTATTTCTTATGGGGAAAAAATCGATCCGAACCCGAACTTTTTAGGATTCAATCCGGAGTTCTGAATGGATTAAGTTCGAGTTCTGAGGTACCACAGTATTAGAAGAATCCATTTTCTTTACCCTGCCACTAACTCTATGTTATTTGTTTATCAGTTAACCTTTAATGAAATTTGATATAAAACATAGCATAAAGTAAATATTCTGCATGTTTTTTTTATACTATTGAGTTTTATCTCATCTTTAACATGTCATATTACTTACCAAAAAAGGTTATGAGCATCTTGGCAACAAAGAGTACAGCCAAACGAATAACAACTAAATGACCACCAAATGACAGCCAGACAAATAACGACTAAATGACAGCCAAACGAATAACAACCAAATGACAGCCAAACGAATAACATCCAAATGACAGCCAAACGAATAAGACAACCAAACCATTACACAGCCGTGTGACAGCTGTCCACAGAAATAGGACGTGCGTCCAGAATTAGTTGAATTCTAGGCAGCCTCAACTGTCCCAAATTCATATCATTAGCCTTATAAAATGACCTCCGGCCCTTCCTGGGGAGATTGCACCTGTCCATTTTCTATTAGAAAAAGTATCAGAGCGCACAGCTGGAGTGTAAGCAGCATAGGCCCAACCTATCGCAGGAACTGTCAGCTTAATCTATTGCCAGTTCACTGGCTATGCTCCAGTGCGCTATCTGTCTTAGCATATTGATTTCTGAGCTGTCTTATTGGTTCCTAACATAATTATACCAGGAGTAGGTCTCTTAGTACAGCTAATACGTTTAAACCATGGCATCTTGGGAAGCTTATATTCTTGTCATTTATTCAGACTGAAGATTTGCCAGGTTAAAGCCTGTTAAATATAGTGAATGTGGGGCTTTCCTTTAATGAAAAAGGGATTAGTGACCCACAGACTTAGTGTTTCTGAAAATCGATACGTTAAAAACAAACAAGGCCGACGATGCGTCCATAAAATTCATTAAAACTCAGTTACGAAAAATGCGCCACCATTGTAGTCTCTTGAAAAATTACCGATTAAATTGGCGATTTTGATAGGCTATTGACTTTTTGTGCTGGTGCTGGTGGCTGAGGTGCATATACAGTCATTTGGATGTGGAGAAATGATGAATTTTCCCTCCATTTTCAGCACCCTGTCTGCTTTGGTTAGCAAACCACAGACAGTGTAGTGAGAAATACAAAATTCTGTCATTTTCCGGCGTTTTGCTTGCTCTCTTGCATCTCTCCATTAAAAATACATAGAAGGGGCATATTTTAGACATTATTTCAGGGTCGACTGTATCATTTTGCGTACATATTACAACCACTTTAGTTAACAGACGGCCTCCTTTAAATGCCAATACTGAGTAAAACCCTGGGGCTTAATCCACCCCTCATACAAACAGATACGTAGGAATCCTCTGGCTTTCACAGACCCCATCTTCAGAAGCTCAGGGTCCGAGCACAAGCTCTGGCATTTTCCCAGCAGCCTTTGGGGCAAGGGCCCAGAGGGATTCAGAGCAAACACCATCACAGACTCTATAGAGTGACACCTCAAGAGGCACCACTGGGATTCAAACCCAGGACCTCTGGTTTATTAGGCAGCACTTTAACAAGCAAAGCCACAGCACCGCAGTTTTTCCTAGACAGGGTCACAGGGGTCGGGATCCAATCCTGGAAGCCACGGGCACAAGACAGGGAATCGCCCAGGAAGGGGTGCCAATCCATCACAGGGCACACTCATCATTCACACCGAAATACTTCAGATACGCATGCTGATTTAACCGACTACACCACACTGAACCGAACTCAGCCGTGATTCCATTTGTGATCACTGTAGTGTGACCACAGTGAACCAAAGCGATAAAGGTGCATTCTTGTGAACACATGCCAAGCCAGAATTTCAAAGCAGAAATATATATACTTTTTACGATCCCCAGGTTGAAACACTACTTACAAGAAACAATGTTATGAGGGCGAATTATGTTGTTTTGCAACAGTCCAGAATGTGAATGATTATTTGGATGCTGCTGTCCTGTGGCTCCCCCCCGCCCCCACTGGCATGGACGCTCCTACACGTGTCTGATATATGCCGGCCATTCGGGCTCAAGCTTTTTTCTCTGTGTGGTGTCTTTATGCATCACTCCTCTTAATACAAGGACTTGTACATAATAAACAATATATAATAGCTGCAAAAGGGAATCAGATGGAGAGGACACACTGTGTTAATGTTCACGTTGCCTGAATAGTCAGATTCCAAGATTATTACCCTCCTCTGAAGTGATTATTTTAACACTGACACCAATTCCTTTATTTTCTAGGCATCTACCTACAGTGGTTAAGTTAATTTCAAGCAGGAGTAACAGTGTCAAAGTTTAAACCAGGGGTGTCAAACTCCAGTCCTGGGGGGCCAGAGTCCTGCACATTTTTGGGTTTCCCCTCATTTAACACACCTGATTCAGGTCCTTGTGCTAATTACCACACAGCTCTTGAGCTGAATCATTTATGGTGGAACAGGGAAAGAACTAAGCTACACTGGGCTCCGGCCCCCCCAGGACTGGAGTTTGACACCCCTGGCTTAAACAGAAAACCTCTGTGTCTCATAGTATGATAAGGGGAAGGACTTTAGAGATTTCCGAATTTCCAACTTCCAACATAATTTTGCCATTACAAATGTGGCCTTTTGTAACTTGAAATGTTCGTAAGTCGTTATTCAACATCATTCTAAGGATATACACAAGTACAAAGAACTAGGATGCTGGGAGTACGCACACTACACTGCTGCGCGGCGGGAGTAGCGGCCAGAAGTCATACTAGGCAGAATTGGCTCACAGAAAAAAAAAAATTAATGTTGCGGACAGGAAACCGGAACCCAATGAACACAATTTGGACAGTGTTCTTTGTTTGTATGTCTGAAAGTGCGTAAGTTGAAAGTTTGTAAGTTCGGAGAGTCTGTATACAAATTATTCAAAGAAATAATTTGAACAATATGCAAAAAATGTTATTTTCCCTCCCATAATGCATTCTGGGGAAAACTTAGTAAAAACAATATTTTTTATCAGATTATACATCTTTAAGATACATTATGCCCATAACAGGAAGTAACACTTTGCAGCAGAGTAATGCAATAATAGCCCGATTGGCCCAATGTTCCAACACTTACGAACAATAAATTTGTCTCAGTGCAATAAAAAGACACAGACACGCCATTATTAGATTTGTTATGCTACCTGAAAATAGATATGATTCATGTGCATAATATGCCTATCGTGCACAAACAAGATGGTTCCGGAAACATCCGGCTGATGGAGATAGGGGAACATCCATCAGGCTTAAAAGGACAATGTGAATACCAGCGGGTTATCAAAACAGCGCATTCCAATTTTATTTGGCATTTCTCTTGGCGATCCTTCCTACACGCCATCGTCCCCAAGCCAGATGCTCCTGTAATGTAGGACTCAATCCCACATTATGAAGGGGGTATTTCTGACCAGGAAGGATTGATGTTTCCCTCCTCCAAAGAAGCAGAAGGTGTTAAAAGAGGAGTTCTCTCTTCTGCAGTGTTTCCGGCAGGCTACAGGATATCAAAATACCTCTCTGCAGGCCTTCTCTGCAGGCCTTCTCTGCAGGCCTTCCCTGAAGCTCGCTGTGACAGAAACGTTGCGGCGCCCCCGTCGAGGTCACTCCCTAACTTTGTGGTCCCCCCTACTCATGACTAATCACCTTCATTATGCAGGGACCGGAGCCAGCAGGTCTGTTTACCAATCCTTCTCCAGCTCGAACCCTTTGCCGCTTCTTTCCGAGCGCACGGCGGAAGGGGCTTCTCTCCTGCTTCACTGTCCCTGGGCTGTAATTCAATATGACGAATGAGCCGCCCAGATAATTCCAAACGGGTCTTGAAGGAACAGGGATCGCGAGCTCTCATGTACTCAAGCTACTAACTGGTTTAATTACAAAATTAATATAAAGGGAAGTCCCCAGCCCTTCAAGGCCCCCCGCGCATCGAAAATGGGGGCAGTTGGATTATGTCCAGGATTCCCTCTGCCCTGCACATTCATATCTAATAAAGCCTCTCAGAAACCACAATAGACGTGTCTACTGCTGGGATGAGCCACAGTCTGTCTACGGGATTCAGACGTCTGAAAATAATGGCTTTATCTTAACTACGGCAGCCGTAGTCGGCTTTCTTGCCGGCCCGCACCTTGAAAGGAGGATTGAGGTGATTTCTGCTGCGGGGGGTCACTTTCATTTCCCTGCTGAAGCCGACCCAGGAATGAGCTGGTGTCGGGGATGCAGTGCGGCATGTGGGACACCCCGCCTTCAGGAAGCAGCCCCAGTGGAAATCCCGACAGCTCACTGGAACCAGCATCCGCAAACACAGAGGCAGGAATTCAGTGGTGTGGCAAGATAAATACATTAAATAATAAACGCCTCATCTGATAGTTATGCAAGCTACCGGCCACTGCGAAATGAAGAGTGTTGTTATTAACTGTGTAAATCATGCTTCAGCATGCAGTGTGCTGTTGTCTGCTTATGCTGGTACACCCTACACCACGTGCTTTGTGGTCCTTTATCAGCCCTCCGCTCGTGTATTGTTGAGGTATGAGGGAGACTTCAGGATCAAGTTCCTCTAATGGCTTCAGAACTAACATCCACATAATGGAAGAACAGTATGTGACCACTGAGGACGCTGTCTTGTGTTATCCAATCAGGAAGAAGGCCGGGCCGTTCCCTCTGAAGCTGGGATCACAAGTTCTGCCATTTCAGACCTGCCACTTTGCTGCTCTCCAATCGGGGCTTGTTGGAATTCACTTACTCTGTTTCTCAGGGAACGGGCTGCATAGTTGGAGAATATCTGTGATATTATTAAACCAGCGTTTCCCAAATCCGGTCCTCGGGGACCTGCAGACAGTCCATGTTTTTGCTGCCACCTCCAGGGAGGGAGCAAAAATGTGGACTGTCTGATGGGACCCTTGGAGGAAGCAAAAACACGGACCGGCGGTGGGTCCCCTAGAACCGGATTGGGAAGCACTGTATTAAATGACCTGGGGGCTGAACCCAGAAGGGATTTTGTTACCACTCGCCATTGGAAAGGATGAAAGCAGGCGGATCTCCGGCTGGCCTGCAGTCAGCGGTCTGGGGTCTCATTGTCTCCATCCCTGCCTGGGACAATGAAGGCCTCAAAGCCAATTAGTAAAGCTTATTTACATTCTTTGGGGAGCACATCAGCTGCAGACACAATTAAATCCCATTCAGTGCTTCATCTTCTGATATATAAAGGTCTTCTGGACCTATTGTTTGCATAATGAATTTTATTTTTCCAAAGTAATATTAAGACAGAGAAGAAGGACCCACACATATGTCCCCCCGAATGATACACATGAGAGCTGCAGTACAAATGTCTGATTTGATCTTACATTTCTAACATCCTATAAAGTATATAACAAACGACTAGAAAGATCTTTACCTTCTCTTATTTGGCTTTCGGCGTATTTCCTGTGACAGTTATCATTACTATTTATAAACCATTGTCACGTGGACTGTTCGTGAACAGTTATTATTCACCAAAATTGTATATAATGTAACAATTGCTGATGTATAAGTAGTGTAAAGTGCATCTTTTCTCAAATGTTTTTGTGAATATTTTTTTTTTTTTTTGCTGAACAACTTAATCTAAACCAGTAATTTGGAAATTCAATAAATAAATAAAACATGATTGTATTTGCTAATTAGTTACCGGAAAGCTGCAGCTTGCGGTCTTTTTGCAATTTATTAAACCAATAAAATGATACAGCTTCCTAGCAGCTATTAAGGAAGCAACAAGATACCTTAAAGCCATAATCATGTGACTACCAGAGTATCTTCATTTGGAGCTAATGATAATTACATATCAAGGAGAGTTTATTGCCACTGAAATTGGTGTCTTAATATAACAGTAAAGCTATTCTATTTAATTGCAATTGGACTATGTATTGTATTAACACAAATAAATTATTACTCTTGAATTACACCCTCAGCAGCACTAACTCTGCCCATACACAGACACATCAAGCCCCTTTCAGATATTAAAGCATAAAACCAAGAGCCAGTGCATTCTAAACTTGCAGCTATTTTGTCACATAAGTTTTGTTCATTTTTTTCTGAATATAATGAGAGCAATTAAATTATAAATTGAATTTAAATCAAATTGCCTTCTGGCAAACGCAACTAGTTCTGTGATACATAAAGTGTGTGTTTCTTTCAGCTGTTTGCATTTATGAAAGGATGAATACAATTATTCCGGACCCTGTCCGGAATCTATCCTTTGAATCTAATTTGATGATAAGAATTGGCTTAAATATGATGAAACAGCAAGTGGGTGGGGGACCTTAGCCAGCAAATACAATGACTGTAAATTGTAAATTTACCAGCAGACAAAGTGGATATGTGATATATTTTCCATTGCTGTGGGGGGATAATCTCTCAGTCAGATTTATGGGGGCGTTCCCTGCATGGATGATTGAATGCACAGAACTTTTTTTTTTGTTTATATACTTACAAGCACATTTTACTGCTACAGGCAGTAAAATGGATTATGAGAAGGACTATATATGCATAGATATATATGTTCGTCATATGCATAACGTAACTTGATTGTCCAGGCTAGAGCTAAATTGTGTTTACTTTACAATTAGGTTACATGCTTACAGTAAAAAACATTATGCACATTTTAATTATAGAATAACTATTGAATAACAGTAAACATGAGCTAAATTAGTTCAGTACGTGTATAAATAATGTGTAATTCTGCTTATGTCATGGTTTGGACTGGGGGTACACAGAATACTGTGATTGGGGGTCCTTACGGAAAAAGCCGGGTCCTTTCCAGCGACGAAGGGAGCTTTTAATGCTCAAACGCCTGGGGAAGGTCAGCAGTGTAGCTGGAGAGACGTGAAACATGAAGAGCTAGGCAGATACTGCTTCTACATAACCAAGTTAGCCGGAAGCACGCGCATACATTTAGAGAACGTTAAGTAAATACAAACACCTCATAAATAAGACGTAAAACAATTAGATCTGGTTCATCATGATTGTTTGCCCTTGAAGCAGTAAAAATTCCAGTACAGATTAGATTAGATCTACTAAAGGCTTCATCTAAGATAAAATCCACCTGAGCTCATTAATATGCAAACTGCCCCCTTGTAATTATTGCAGTTACTCTGGAGGATGGCCTGGTTTTCCGGACCTCTTACAGATTGGGGTCAGGTTATACATTTTAAGGGCGCGACTCTGCCCCCGCTTTTGGTGTGGGAGTCCCAGGGGTGAATCAAAGGGAATACATTTGCTTGATTGTGAGTCTCACATCAACCAGGCCAGTGACGAGGGGGGGGTGGGGGTGGGCATCAGTTTCTGAAATGTAGGGGGGGGCAGCGAACCGCGCAGTGCAGGAGAAATGAAGGCATTGTTGCCGGATATCCTGCAGTCGCGCTATGGAATGGGCGGCCTGCAAATTAAGCCCAGCGCCGCGGAGCAAATGCGCCACGTGTTGTGTCTGAGTCCCCGTCGCCGTTCCAAGGGACGCCTGTGACAGCCCCGGCATTCAAAGGCAGGAATATTAAACAGGCAGAAGAAAGCCACGGCGGACTCGAAAGAATCCCTTCAACTCCCCTAAATCGCTCCTGCGCGGTGAGAAATGGCCTTTGGTTCAGTTCCATCTAATTGGCTTATTGTCTTTCAGTAACCAATGACAAGCAAGGTGGTTGGAAGCAAGCTTTCATCGGAGGTTACTCTAAAAAAGACCTAATTCAGATATCAGGCTGAGCAGACTGGGGCATTCCCAAAACGGAAGGTATCTCTGGAGGGTTCATTAAGTGACTGTCGTCCCTGTTGTCGGGGTCACAAGCTAAACATTGCACTAACCTCCCCTCTCAAACCTGACAGCCAACTGGCGGCACCACGCCACGCGACGGATAGCACTGCCACGCGCACATGGCCGACGCGGAACCTATCCAGTTCGACTCGCCAATTCAATTAAGGCCCTCTGTGAACTAACCCCGGATAATCATATTAGACATTGCAGTGCGGAGCAGTAGGTAACGCTTTTCTGATGGATGACAGTGTCTCTCATCCTTAGTGCTTTTTTGCACTGCAAACACACTATTTGCTTCTTATCTCTCTATGAAAAATACCCTTTACTTTGCGCATCTCATAAGCTAAAACGTCATATTTCAGCTTTACCGACGCAACACAGTTTTGCTGTATAAAGCCAGCCGACGTAAAAAACACGACTGAGCCACCTAACCTTCCGCACTCCTTGACAAAGCCCATATTTCGTGATCGGTAAGACATGACGATTGTTTCGGCATTTTGTCAGCGTAGCTAATTAATACAGCGAGACTGAGTGCCGGCAGCGGATGCTGCTTCCGGGAATTTGAGGAAGTGATTCGCGAGGCCACCTGATCTTTTGACCGTCAGTTGTCGCAATCGTACAGACTGAAGTTTGTTTTCTGATACCAGGTGGCTGCATCTGCATCCTCTGCAGCGGTGGGACTTTGAATAGACGCATCAACACTGCGCTGGGAGGGAAAGGTGCGATGCTGGCAGCGTGACGGCACAAACGAAGGAGAGGTTGGTCCTCTGAGGTTTATAACAACACCGCTAATTATACAACGTAGTCAACAGATTTTTTTTTTTTTTTTAAACCAGATGACTCAATCAATAATTCAAAAATCTTTAAAGCAGCATTATTCATAAGAACAGGTCCTTGATTGCTTGGTCATTTTCACTGATGAGCTGCTGCCTTCAGGCGTTTCTCGCTCCTCTCTGGTTGCGATTCAAAGCGACATCACTGGGACGCCCCCCACCCCCCCCAAGAGTTTTTCCGCCCGCTGAATACATGCCGCTGTCTTCCTGTGACTGTCCCTGCCAAACGTCTAGTCAGAAGTGCATGTGGAAATCTGTGCAAGAGACACGGGGATTTGCCAAAAGATGAGGGAGAGAGGTGTTAACTTCCTGGTGGAACAAACTAATGCTGATAATTCTTTGTCATAAATTCACGAGGAATCCATAAATCAATCCAGGGCAGCAAACGCTGCTGTCCCACATATTATCTGCTGCTTTGTGAAGAGGCAATTACAAATGTTTGTGTCTTTTATATCGTGATAAAAATATAGAAATAAACACACCACCATGCATCTATAGTGGAAATTACAGACTGCAGAAATCATATATTACAAATGTAAAAACCGTTGAAGAACTGCAGTGGCATGTACTGTCTGCATACGCTGAAAAATAGTCCTGTACTTCAATCCATTAGTATTTTGATAAGTATATACCACACACTACATGGTTTCAATCAATTAAAGGCCAAACTAAAGTTATCCTTTATCTTTCCCTTTTAAAATACATTAAGCAATCTTTGCATGGGCCTAACTTCCCGCAGGCAAACTGCTATTAATGTCAGCAAACAATTTTTCACATTTGAGAGATGGATCCTTAATGCATGCTGACATTGTACTATTATTTCTATGTGTCCACTTAGAAACAAAGGTTATAAAAACATCTTACATTTCCATCAATTTTTAGCGTGCATTCTTCCTGGTGCTTGAGTATATATATAAATATTTTTGAACCGAATGATTTATAATTGCAATATTCCACTTCTCATTGTGCTGGTGGAAGAGGAACATTTTGCACAATGAAACACTCACGTTAAGCGACGAGACTTTACACGCTGAGGGCTGCAGCAGATACCGCAGAATGGAAGTTTTACGGCCGTGTCACCCGATGTCAGATTCTGTATATAACTTGCGAACCTTAAAGGCGTACTCAGCGTCGTTGCGGTAACCATTTAGCGTTAGCAATCTGCTTCTGTGCGGCTTTGTGTGGTCTTAATGACCAAGGCTGTCCTCCCACGGTTAGCGGCTGTTCCCCTGAATGCTGGGGGCGGGGACTTGTAGCTGAGCAGGGGCTTCTGGGTCACGGCTCCGCATATGGTAGGCTGGGCCCACTCAATTAGCCATCCATCATCTTCCTGTGCCAAGCCTTTGCTATTTAAGTGGCCGGCTTGGTGTCATAAAGCAGCTCACATTTGTTCGGGCCGGATGAATGAGACGCTAAAAGCTGCACTGTTTTTTGTAATTGCTTTGCGTTTGGAGGCGGTGGGAAAGCCCCCACTGCACTGAGCACGCCACAGGCTAATGAACACGACCCACTGCACCACTCAAATGGACTGTGAGATAAAAATCCAGTGATCTAGGTCATTAGGTGAAATAATTTGCAGTTAATGATAGGCTTCTATAAATCTATGGACTGCTGGGTAAACAACATTATGAATTCAGGTCTGAAAATAGCTGAAGTCACTTTTCGTTTGCTGTAGCCGGACAGATCAGACCCACCTGGACTTTTACACTTAATAAAAGAAATTCATTTACTCCATTATGTATTTGTGTTAAGCCACAGTCTGTGTATTTTACAATACAATACAATACAATACAATACATACAATGCATTTATTTTTCATATAGCGCCTTTCACAACAAAGTTGTCCCAAAGCGCTTTACAGGGTTGATACATAAAACATAATTACAGAGAGATACAGAACAGGAAAAAGGAAGGAAAGAAATTGAATAAAGAAAGCCAGAAGACAACGGAGGAGAGGAACCAAAAACTCCCAAGTAGGGAGAAAAAAAACCTCAGGGGGTCCAAGGTCACCTGGCTGCCCCCCCCCGGGCAGACTAACATCACTGAAAACAGAAAAGAGTGGACTTGTTTGCTATAAGATAGGTATAAAAGGTAGGTATAAAAGGTAGGTATTTTACTTGACAAAGACAAAGTATAATTTCATTTTGTTATTAGCCTAAAGTATTTTTTTTTAACTTTTGCACACACACATTTTAATATGTTGCAAAATTAAGGTCACATATATAAAAACATATAATATCCATCCCTCCATCCCTCTGTCCGTCTTCTAAGCCGGTAATTCAGCACAGGGTTCTGGTATCTGTAAATGCAGAATAACATACAAAATCGTCTATTATCTAAAGGACTCAAACAAACTAATGCTGGACATGAGCAAATAAAAATGTACATAGGCTATGTCTAAAAAAAGACGTACATTCATCATTAATAAGTGCCTCATTTTTGTGGTAAAATCACGGTAGCCTGAATCAGCTCAGAAGTAAATGAGTGTAGAAATACTGTGTTTTTTCACTCTAATACATTGTGTGTCCGAGCTGAACTGAACCATGTTCAGTCTGCATCTGCTCCACAAGTCAGAGGATGATTAAATGCTGCTGAATGATGGTAGGTCTTTATTAACCAGGCCTAATACGATACTGATAGCTCTAACTAGCATGGCCTTTTGTAATGCTCAGTGTGGTATTTAAACGTGAACCTCTGTCTGTTTTGAGTCTTTTGTCCAGAAATACATTCTTGGTAACCGAAGTTAAATATCAGAGGCTGTATCTTTCTGGTTTCTGAAAAGTGGAGAGGACACCTTCAAAGCGCAGCGTGAGACCCACTGCCGTTCGGGTTTATTTGCTGTGAGCACATGTCCTCTTCTTTCACTACTTTTAATTCATTTTTTATCTCCCACTTGTCACTGAGCCTTAGGCCCTGATTGTATCCTTCTTGTGTTTGAACATGCTGAGTTTTTAACATCTCCGCAAGTCAAACCCCAATTCGTTTTATTTGCCTTCACCTGTGCCCCCTATTTCTTTGACAATCTTTGCCTCACACAGTCTGGCATCCATTTCGCCAGAAAGTTTGCTTTTCCAGCCATAATCCAGTACAGGTTTTCAGAGAGCCTGTGGCCTTTCCCAGCATGCATGCATGGGGCACCAATGCAGCAGGATGCCTGGATGGGGATATCAGCCTATTGCAGGGCCAATGGGACACCAATGCAGCAGGATGCCTGTGTGGGTACCACCCCATCACAGTGCAGGAGCATGCATGGGGCATCAACACAGGAGGACTCCCAGGGGGAGATACCAACCCATCGCAGGGCATGCATGCTCATGCATGGAGCACCAATGCAGCAGGATGCTTGGGTGGGGGTACCAGCCCTGGGATCCTAACCCCTAACCCAGGGAGTATAAGGCAACTGCTAATTATTTTTAAAAATTGTTTTACTAGATATTTCCCTGGTTTTTAAATTCTTCATTAAGGAAGAAAGTGGTGGTCTGTTTGCCTGCGAGACGTAAGAGGTGCAATTATTTCTACTAGCTTACAGCCGGAGCTCCTGCTTTGTAGTCATAATGGTTTTCAAGTAGCGATATGGTGGAAGTAGAACATGCCGTCTCTGGCCCCTGAATGGCTGACCGGATGCTGAGAAAGACGGGTTTGTGACCGACCAATCAGAAAGACGGGTTTCTGACCGACCAATCAGACCGGGGTGATGGTGGGTAGCCAGGAGGCCAAAGCGTGAGCAGCTTCTTCAGCTAACATCAGGAATCACTTGGCACACAGACTAGCAACTGCTGCAACGGGCATAATTCTGCGTTACATTTTAACTTGGAAGTCGGAATTTCCAACCTCCTAGTCGCAAGTTTCAACTGGAAAGCCCCCTGAAATCAGAAGTCCGACTTGGAAAGTCGTAGGAACCCCTGCAATTCCAACCTCAGAATCCAAGATGGCTGCACCATTCATCAACAGAAGTGAAGGCTGTAGTTACATACTGTTTATTAACACTTATATCTTAATTGTGGCTCATTAAATCGGTTGTACACAAAGAACTGTACAACCATCTGTAGCCATGTTGTGATGGTGTTTGTATGTGTTATCGATTGACATTGCTAACAAACGCTAACAATTGGCATTGCTAAATGGCTTTCCGACTTTTTATATTGACTAGTCATCCCTCATATACTTCATTTCTAAAACACTAAAATTGGTTATTGTTAAAAGTACTATGTTACGTTCATGAAATGTCTCCTGATCAGCCCTAAAATAAGGTCTAAAATAGACACCCAACCAGTGGTTGACACTCACACACACACACAGGTTTGTAATTATATCTTTGTGGGGACTCTCCATTCATTTTTGGCATTTCTACTAATTTAATTGCATTTCCCCATATCATTTGGTCCCCGCAATGTAATATAAACATAATCCAAAAACACATTTTTGAAATATATATATATATATATATATATATACATACATACATTCATTTTGAAAAATCATTTTAAAGTCTTTTTACGATGCTTTCGCGTTTCAGTAACGAAGCCTTTGAAATGGTGCAATTAAGATGCGAAAGGTTGCTTGTTTGCACTCTCCAAACGCTGCGGCTTCATCCTCCCCGCACCCGTGCGTGTGCAGCAGACGGGGACGCTGCCGGCTGTCTGCCCATCGTTTCATATGTACTCATGACAAATTCAGCAAGCCGAGAAATTTGGATGAAAGACCACGGAACAGGCTGTCATTCTGAGCGGTATGGGCGCTCAGGTATTCTCTGTGTGGGAGTTCGCAAAGCGCCGGCGCGCAGGGGAGCCCGAACCGCGCCGCGGAGGACAAAGGAGCCCCGAGCAGACGCGGGGCAGCCTGCCGTCCTCCGCCGCCCCGCGCCAGCCCCCGCCTTCAGCCTTCCTAAGAACCGTCCTCTCCTTCTATAATTTGCTGCATGTCTAAAAATAGGCTCATGTCCAGCAGCGCAAACGTAAAGCAATTCGCGGCAACTTTAATCATTCAATACACGTAATTCAGACTTCGCTAATCAGTGTTTCCGCCTGCTATTATTTGCATGTCTAATTGCTTTAGTCACCCCAATATAATGCGTAATCCCTCCTTTTCAGCGCTCCGTCCTTAATAATAAAATAATGTATACTGTGAGGTGTAGCGCCCGTGAGATGTTAACCAGCGACATGCCAAAGATTATTAAACTGATTACTTTTAAACTGATAAATCCCTGCATATCATATCTTCGGCTCCCCCATTGCAGAGTCTGACGAGGTTAAGCAAACATATTAACAAATTTCCCTTTGCAGCTCGCCGGCTGCATATCTGATAAAATGCTAATAAGGTAATCGGCCTGTGTCTAACTATGACTCCCACGTAGTTCATTTTAATTTAGTTCATATCAAATCCCCTTGCTATTACCGGCGTGATTGATGTACTATATCTGGTGATCTCATTAAATCTTATTGATTTTGTTCCTCAGGTCATGATGTTCCTCAGGCAGGACCCAAGACCATTATGAACAGGGATCCCTGCTCATCAAGCCCTGCTGTTTTGTTTGACTCCAGGGGGGCAGAATTCGCGGTGGCACCTTTAAGGGACAGGCGCTGGAGACAAAACGGAGGGCAGAAGCTGAGATGGGGAGATGGGAATGGCACAGGCAGGCAAAACAGCCACAGCCGTGTAGCAGTAAAAGGAAAGGTTCAAAGGCACATAAATGATATAGACAGAGTCCGAATTCAGGGGCTGTGTCCTTCTAAGGCTGCGTTTGAAGACCGAACGCATCTCGGCGACGCGACAAGGCCGCCCCGCTTCGAAGGCTCCTCCAAATCCAGCCTTTAAATGCATCCTTCTTTTGCCAAATTGTGAAGGATCCACCGATGGAACCTTCGCGGCCCAATATATCCCAAGATTCACTGCGGCGAGGTAAAGTGGGCGTGTCCCGGCTGGGCGACAGAAGCAGCGCTTTGTGACTCGAGGGTGAGGGCGGGAAAAACTGGTGATACAAGTAGGACATTATCCATGGACCAGACTGTCCCATTTGACAAGGATTTCTGTTCGACCTTCAAAGAATACGGCCTACAAAGTTGATGTCTTCGTAGGCCGTGTCCTTCGAAGGATGCAGCCTCTGAATTCAGGCACAGATATAGTCCTCAGTACTCGAGTCGAGGCTTGTATGAGCTGGTTTCAGACTCCGTATCACACTCACATAATCGTGATAGCGGGAACAGACCCACACATGCTGCCTGGCTCTTGCCTCCCACGCTAACACCAAGGGCACCCCCAGGCTGCGAGCTCTGCCCACTGGCGTAAAACTTTGCCATTTGGCGTCGATTCCACACATGAAACGGCCTGCGGAAACGTACCACTGGCGTTGGGTTCCGCCATTATGCAAAGCAGCCAGAACCCATTAATTACTTTTCACCGGAACTGGAGCCTGATCTACCCAAGGGACTGACAGGTCTTAAGCCACATCGGAAGAATCAATATGGTAACATTTAAAAATGGCAACAGTGTCCAAAGTTCATAGAAAAGGTTCTATTGATTTTGAGTCTGATTGTTCATAGTTTATATATATCGCTTTGTCTCTGTGCTTGGACCCTAATAAAGATAAATGCTTGTATACGTCATAAAGATGCTAAATGCTAAATGGTAAACCGATCTCCTCTGAGGGCAATTGTTACTACTGTTATCATTTGTAAGGCGTGTCTTTGATTATGTGCAGCCAGTGGCATGGAAGACATCAAATTCACAGTCCCATTCTGAATAGTAACCTATGACCAAGATATGATTTTGAATAATGAGTTCACACAAGCCCATGTTAATGGTCCAGTTTCATTGTATTCAGCACTTTCTATTTATAATCGGTGAACCGGTACCAGAGAAGCAGTTGGAAGATTATTTCATTGTCTCAGTATTTGATTTTAGGGACTAATACCTTCTCGGTCAAGGTTGCCATGCTGCTGACATGTTGAAGCACAAACACTCAACAAACACTCAACAAACACTCAACAAACACTCAACAAACACTCAGCAGTGGGAGGTTAGAGGCCTTTTGAAGGATCTGAGAAGGGTTACTCTGTCCATACTTGTAGTTTGGAGAGCTGAAGGAAAGCAGAGCTCAGAATTACAGAGGTCCGAGCCCCGATGTGGAGTGGTATCAAGGCTTCCAGTCCCGCAGAGGCAACATGAACTCTGAATGGTGTGGAGAGGCTTGCACAGAAGGGCTGCCTCTATGAAAGGATCTTCATGTTCCACTGATTGGTCTATGGATGGGCAGGGTCATCACAGGTGGTGCGCATAACTTTGGCAGGCGAGGGGGACCGAGGTAGTTATCGACTGAGGTAGAGACAACAGGACGAGTTCAACTCTGCCTGGCTCATTGACTGGAGCCTCTCAGTGGGCGTTTGCTAAATTTACCGATAACCATTAAATTTGCCAGTAATAGTGGAAATTATTTTGTTTTTGAGATTAACTGCTAATGCAAAATTGTCTTGTTATATTTGGCACTAAGTAGGTGACTAAGTAGGTACCATGGAACCAATAAATTAACAACACCTGTATTTTATGGTATTAGCTGCAAGGAATTTCCAGCACGCCGTATTAATTATCATATTCCCCCCTGCTTCAGTACCTCTTTTGTCCCTGCATCTGATGATGCCATCAGAAGATAATGCAGCAGCCTATCTCGTATGTCCTTATTACCTTGCCACTCAATGCATTTGATGTAAATTGAATCACTGTCTCTGTTTGCAAACTTAATCCAGATTCAATTATGCACTTAATGGGTTCAATAAAGAAAATGAGTTCACGCAATGAAACCCTATTGAAATCTATTCCTTCCTGCACTGAAAGAGCCATTCATAAAGTTAAATAAATGATTCAGAAGTGAATTGTGCATATATATAAAGCTAAATGGCAAGAGGAAAATAACTGAATGCCTCAGTACTATAGTGAAGTTATGAAATGGCCTCCACTTTTATATTGAAAAGCATTTAAGCTGAAAAGAGAATCTTTTTTAAGCTGTAATTTATTGATTTAATTAGCTGTTCGAGCTTTGAGATGCATGCGGCATCATAGAGGTTCTCCTGGAAAACAAAGTACTTCTTCATGATGTAGGAATGCCTGAAGCTTCTGACTGCATTGAGGCAAATGACTGAAATGCTGCTATTGAGAATAAAGGATGTGAAGATGAAAACGCAGTGAATGGCTGCTCACTGGAGGACTTAACCAGTGGCTTTGCAGTATCCCAGCCTAGATGAGGACTACAGACCTTCCTAGTGTAACATATCTGTCACTTATGAGGCCACATAAATATTGACAAATCAGAGAACGCCGTAAGCTGTCTGTTTGATCAGTCTCTGCCAGCCCAAGAACATTGGGAGCCTAAAAACTTAAAGTGCAGTTTGGCATCATCTCAATGCCCAGGTCAGATCTTACACCCTCCTTCAGTGCGATTCCCTTCTAGTGCAGTGACAGAAACCTGACAGATAATTTTGGAGGTGTCGAAGGTCCGAAGGACTCGGACGAGAGTTAATTTGCACCTCTGTTCGGTGCACCGTGCCTTTAATAGTCACAGTTTGACCATATTAACAATAATATCACACCACTTAGAGTATGGATGGAGGCAGACTTGCGCATTAGCCGGACCTGCGGCGAGTGCAGTGCTCTCCCGCGCGGTAAACCTGCAATTCTGAGCAGCTTTTTCCAGCTGACAGGTGTTTGCTACCTCCGTTACTGTTGCCTAATGTCTGTAAATATGCATGCTCCCGAAAATCAGCTTTTCTGCTTATCAATGAATGATTATATGTGAATAATTATTAGACCGATTATGGCGTATGAACATAGGCTGCCTTGTGGCCATACTCCAAAGTGTCAGGATTATCAACATAATTAAAATGCATTGATATGCAGAAATGGTTTTGTGATATTATTCTGTGTATTTTCTTTAGTTCATAAACCAACATAATTTAGTTTTTCAGATTAACGTTTTTTCTATAAATTAGAAGAATCGGAGACTGTGACATGTAAAACACTCGGTAAAATTGCATTTTCTTATACTCCTTGCACAATTAATTGTATTACGCATCTGTATATGCATGCGTGTGTTATCAAACAATGAGGCATTCTACAAATACATCAAAGGCTCTCAATGCACGAATCGCTAGAGGAGCACGACCCGTAAATAAGCAGTAAACAGAATAATATGCATTTTCAGCAACACTAGTGGGTGAAGAATTACACTTTTATTGAGCGATTGCTCAATAAACCACCACATTTTACACAAAGAAACTCTCATGTGAGATGCACCATTTAGACAAGAAGTCAGTAGAGCTGTGAAAGATCCAAATTAAGAGCAAAGTCAACACAATGTTGATCAATGGCGCCTTTCCACCATCTGTGTCATTATCGACCAGGGCTGGCTTTAGTATTTGACCTGTTGGTATATATTCCTGAACAATCATCTCTAGGATAATGCAGGATGTTACTAATCACTGTGATTCTTATTCGGTAGGTGTTAAAATGTAGGAGGAGATTATTCTGGTTCAATTTAAACATCAAGGAATTTGGAGATACCAGAATGTCCGTAGGTGCGAGTGTGTGTGTGTGTGTGAATGGTGTGTGTGTATGAATGGTGTGTGGTGTATGTGTCTGTGTGAATGGCGTGTGTGTGTATGAATGGCGTGTGTGTGTGTGTGTGTGTGTGTGTGTGTCTGTGGATGCCCTGCGATGGATAGGCGCTTGACCCCACACAACCCTGCGTAGGAAAAGCAGGTATAAAGAAACAGATGGAATTCAAAATAAGATACAAATAAAAAAAGAAATAAACCAAAGACTGTGGCTTTTTATCAGTTGACAGCAGCATAAAAATCAGACATTACAATATATAATAATAATTGCAGTGGTAAATGTTTTGGTGTTTAATTTTTCAACAGCTCCTTGGAAAATATCCCACCATGAGGACAATAAGAGGGATGGAGCCTCGAAATGTCTACAGTGAGAGATATTTATCACGTCTGAAAGCTGTAAAATCGAAGGATTATGCGGCTTCAGTCTCGTGACCTTTGCAGGCTCCCTCTGAGCCAATCACCATGCGGCTTCTGTCTCGTGACCTTTGCAGGCTTCCTCTGAGCCAATCACCAGGCAGCTGTAATGTGGTGAGTCGCCACAGCACCAAGGTCAGAGTTTAGCTAATATGAAGCCAGTCTGGTGAGGTATCAGTCGAGCTAGAGGTTGTGGCTCCTGGAAAACACCCAGCAAAATGTGAGAATGTGAAGGTACTGCTGCTTACGAGCAAGAAGCGCTGAGCTCAGAGATGAGGCATTAACAGCACACTCGACCGTGGAGGCTTGGAGATGAAGACGATCACAGGCTCTCCGTCGGTCCGGACACGTATGAGACAGACAGCGCTCACAGAAAGTCTTGGGATGCTTGCTTAATTCAGTAAATTTATTGGTTTCATAACAAAATCATTACTTTATTCTTTTGTTTACAAAATATTTAACACATTAGAAACAACTGGAATAACATATAACACCAAACATTTGTGTCTGGTGTCCCTTTGGGAGCCAATGACTACAACTGCAAAAAAATTAATTAAATGAAAATATCCATGCAGGTGATACATGCAAATATATTAAACACTGCTAGTCAATGGACTTTTATCATAAAACTAATACGTTTGCAACATTGATACAGAATTAAGCAAGAGTCCCAAGCCTTTCTGTCAGCTCCTTAAATGAAGGTGAAACCCAGCTACTGCTGCATAGATAATCATGTCAATAACAAAAAGGCAAACAACAAAAACATTAAAAAATCTTATGGCCCTAAAACCTTTATTAGAGGTACTGATGATAGTCTAGGGTATTAAACACTGTACAGTATAGTCAGTGGAATTGTTAAAACAAATACAGTTAGTATGAAATGTCCATGGATGTTTATTAAAATCTCATCTTTTGTTGATGCAAAGGCCAAAATCAAGAGGCAGTTAAAACTCCCATTAAACTCACGCAGCCAAGGAATTGGAAATTTTTTGTTCAATTTCTATAAAAAATGGTCCTTTTTTCACTTACAGTGTTGGGTATGAGATCTGATTAAATTGAAATATAGGGCTGTGGATTTTTTTGTGCTGATTTTAGCCTTTGCATGAACTATAGCTGAAATTTCAATAAGGTGGTGTACGGCACAGAGCACAGGCAGGACAGTGCACAGCCAGATAGCTACATGGTGGTGTACAGCACAGAGCACAGGCAGGACGGTGCACAGTGAGGTAGCTACATGGTGGTGTACAGCACAGAGCACAGGCAGGATGGTGCACAACCAGATAGCTACATGGTGGTGTACAGCACAGAGCACAGGCAGGACGGTGTACAGCCAGATAGCTACAAGATGGTGTACAGCACAGAGCACAGGCAGGATGGTGCACAACCAGATAGCTACATGGTGGTGTATGGCACAGAGCACAGGCAGGACGGTGCACAGCC
>JAODJU010000125.1:77922-99739 GCA_026776725.1 Gnathonemus echidnorhynchus | reverse complement strand
ATCTATCTATCTATCTATCTATCTATCTATCTATCTATCCATCCATCCATCCATCCATCCATCCATCCATCCATCCAGCCATCCATCCAATTATATCAGCATACCTACAGTCAGGTAAATGTAACACTGTCTATTAGCAAAGCTTCACAAAAGCTCTCTAATGGCTTGTTCAGTTACACTGCAGCAGGCTGACAGTCACCTTGGCTGTAGGTTATAAGGTGTTCAGTCTGTAAGACGTCTGAACGTCTATGTGCAGCGTACAGTGTTCAGAAAGGTGAGTACAGAGTCACATACGTTTGTTTATTCATCGTCTTAGTGCTCAGTCTCCTGCTCACAGCTACAGGCTTCTCTGCTTGGTTTGCATGGAGTTTCCTTTAAGCCATTTTTATTAGCTTCTATGTTTAATTTGTACTTGTTTTTTTTTTTTTAAAAAAACATCCTCGTATTTTTGAGATCCTTCTCTGGAGCCAGTCGCTAAAATGGCAGCATCAGCAGGCAGCCTTGGCGATCGGGACGGGACTCCCCCCCACTCCCCCCCCCACCCCCAGCAGGAGCCAGCGACTTCGTCGATCAGGTCCTCTCAGGGAAGCTATTGGGTTTTCTGGGTCAGGTCCGAGCGCCGGCGTGTCGATTAGCCGGAGGTGTTGATGCTCGGGATGCGGCATATAAGCTAGTCCGCCAGCTATCTGATCGATGTCACTCCGCCACGCGGGCCGCCGTAGTCCGTAAATCCATCGACAAGTGCCCTCGCTGGGGAAATCGGAAATAAGAACCGCAAGCTGACATTCGCTCCTTAATGCGTTCAGTTATAACCGGCCTCTAAAAGAGCGCTATATGGACGCCAGGATAAAAAAATAATCACATGGACCTTAAGATACAAATATTTTATTTATTTGTTTTCGATGCAGGTACAGTCAGCTGGGTCCTGGAGACAGATTGGCTCACGTTATTTAAAGCGCGAGCGCTTGCTGCTTGGGTACGTTTCAGCCAGCTGTCGTTCGGTAACACAAGGCGCGGCGTGGAAGCGCTATCGAAAGGGGAGGCCCCGACGCCCCCCCCCCTCTGTGTGTAGTGTCGCGGGTGATTACAGTGAATTAGCACTTAATCAATGACGCTAATTCAGAAGGACAGGTCCCCCGGCACCCTTCAAACTTCAGCCAGGCAAAACAGTTTCTGCAGCCGCAGAGCAGCCATCTGTCTCGCCATCCCGCCAGCGAGAGGGGGCCCATCCAGCTCAGCCGGCGCTAATGTAGCGCGTTAAGGCCTCGACAGCCCCCCGGGGCCCGCCTAATTGCCGCGCCGTGTTAATTACCCTGCAATTAGCAGCCGGAACTTCCAAGGGGCGATCGATGCATTAGCCTACTGCGATCCCACTGATTTGGGGCCGCACTGCCAATTTCTGACACCCCCGGTGGTAACCGGTCCGCCAAAACGGGCAGGAAAAAAGAGACGCGCGGTCTGTGGGGTCCACCAGCATCCCACGATAAATAAAAAAAGTTCTTCAAGAGGCCATTTTTTAAGTGTCCTGTGTTCTTGGGGATCCATCGACTGCCAGTGTTTTTTTTTCTTTCTTTTTTTTGGTAGGACACTGCACTGGGCCCACGCCGTGAGGAATAGCGCAGTGCGCATCCACGTGCGGGAACAGGAGTGCGCCTGCCGTTGGTTTATCTTCATAATTAGGGACAATGTTGTTTTAAAGGCAACGGGCAATCTTAACAAGGCCACGGTCTATTTAAAAGTCACTGCTAGAATCACAGAAAAGTACCAGTGACAATCACTGAAAGGTTTAATAGCTTTTCTGTCTTGTTCTTAATTTGCTGAAATCACAAAATCAATACCTGCAGCTCGACTGCGTGCCGCGTGTTTTACTAATTTAAGATTAAGTCTGTGGCAAAGCAGCCCTCAGCTCCAATTGTCTCTGCACACTCAGGCAGCGCATATCCTGCAGCTAAAACGTCCTGTCGCATTTTACTTTATTTGCAACATCAGTGGGTCATTTTCAGTGTCTCAGATGCAGGCTGCAGCTCTCCAGAAGGTTTTAAGTTTGATTCTGTAATGGTCACTATCTTTGTTACACGTCAAGGATTCACTTGTCATGATTGTAGGCGGAATCTAAAAATTTTGCTTTTTTAACTCAATACAAGATTACATAACCAGTGAACAGATACACATTTATTAAAACATGCAAAAAAAATAGTTGGTTCTGGGAAATTCACTAAAATAGATTGATCTGTTTAATTATTCACCAGCAGACACCAAGGAAGACTCCTTTCCTTGCAGATTATTGTCTGTAGCAAGAATTAAACATATTGTGAGGTTTTATGTCTCAGAAACTGATGTCATATAAGTGCAAGGTCATTGTGTGCAATCGCTGAAATAACATTACATGTTTCGGATCAGATTAAAGGGAAATTATTCTGGATATTAAGAATGTTGCATGCTGAAGTAGGTGTTTGGCCAGTCAGTATGAAATCTGCAAAATTAAAAAATAATGGATGAGACCACAAAAAAAAAAACAAAAAAAAAAACAAATGGGACCAATGATTCAGCACGAAACTGAAAAGTGATTGTAAGCATCTCTTGAGCTTACTTCCCGGTCCTAAGTGTTTCGCTTTATTCTGGAAAATTTTAAGTACTTTTTGACTTAATATTTTGTGCATTTATAAATCAATAAGCAGATTTCCTCAAGAGTGAGATATTTCAAAAGACCGCGGAGTAAGCGGCTTTTAAAGTGACTTTTGTTCCACTGTACAGTGCTGTCACAAATTAATTTTGAGGGCACCACAGAGGATACATTTTTGGTCGGTATTGATTTTTTTTCTGATTGAAGAAAATTAAGACGCTGACATGACATCATGGATGAGGAAACAGTGACAACTGGCGGCAGCAGGTAGAAATGACATTCTCTTTATGCATCTTTGTCTTTGAATGGTACTCAGACCTTATAAATTTACGGATTTGAAAAAAATCGTTAAAGAGCGATAAGAAATATATCAAATGGAATTGCTCTAATGAACAGATTTAGCCTTAAAAATGGAAAAAAGATCACAATGTATTTTTATATTTATGTTGAAACAATATGGGTCTGTATAAAGGTCTGCATCATATAATGTGATTTTTTTTATTCGTTCACAAACTTTTATGAAATCACTATTGTAGGGATCCTAAATACATTGTTAAACGCTAATATGGTGATACACTCATACCCCAATGAGAAATATAATGTAAAGAACCTGGCCGTCGGCTCCTCTATATAATTATTCGAGACGCGTTTCCGCTGAACACAACTCTCACGCGTTTGGGCTGCGGTCTTACTCTGCCCTGCAATATTTACAGCTATTTTCAATATCTCGTTAGACATCGATGAGATTATATTTGCCACTGCTAACCAAAACGAAACAATTGTAAGCATACTATTTGTGTGTGGGTGGTAGGGGCAGATAGAGCAGAAATGCGAATCTAAAATTCAGCAATAAAATCAGGTTCACGACGTGACAAGTAGAATGAAAAAGGACGTCAGCAACCAAGCGAAGGAAGTGCGTCCCAGTGTATAAAATGATCTCCCCCCCCCCAAATGCTGTGAAGCGCAGAACAGTTCCGAGAGAGCATTAGCAAGCTAATACCACTGTCTTCACGCGGCATCTTTTATGATCGTTATATCCTTTGTCCGTTCTGATATAAATCAGTTTGCATGCTGTCAGGCGCTGCGGTGAGGTAATCTTGCGTTTCTTTTCAGGACGGAGAATGACATGTGAGCTTCGGGAAACTTACAATGCAGATACCAAGCAGCATAACACCTCCTGGGCGCTGCTGACACAGGGAATGAGCATCAAAATACGGGCAGTGAACGAATAACAGATGTGTATCTTAAGGGTGCTCGGCTCCTGTGATATCAGAAAATCCAGCCAATTAGCGGGGCACAGTCTGGTCCTCAATCAGACCTGAAAAATGTGAAGAAAAAGCAGGGCTTTTTCAAAAGACGTCAGTGATTTGACAGTCAGCGGAGTGAATTTAAAAACATTTTAAATATATATATATATTTATTTACTTATTGCATATCTTGCGATAATTCCTTAAACAGGAAGTGAGGATGTTGCCCTATTGACTACCTTCCTGACAAATGCGCAACAATGTCTCTATTGCCCTTGAGTCTTTCCGAGGGACAGTTTGCCTGTGTATGTGTGTGTATTGGTGTGTGTGTGTTCATATATTTGTATCTGTTTGTGTATCTGTGTCCCTGTGCACGTATGTGTATTAGTGTGTATGTGTGTGTATTAGTGTGTATGTGTGCATGTATTTGTGTACCTGTGCACGTATGTACCTGTGTGATGTATGTGTGTACCTCTGAGCGTAATTGTGTACCAGTGTGCATATGTGCATGTATGTGTGTATGTGTCTACTTGTGTGGGTATGAGTGCATATGTGTGTACCAGTGTGTATATGTGTATGTATGTACTGTATGTGTATGCGTGGATCAGATATATATTTCATCGTGGGGACCAAATGTCCCCAAAATGTCAAAACCTGTTATTTTGACATTGTGAGGACCATTTTTCAGTCTCCACAAGGGGAAATTCAATTTAATAAAAATCTGTGACTGCAATCAAAAAATTAAACATACCAAAAGTCTCCTATTTTGTTTGGTTACTTATGGTTAAGGTTAGGGTTGGGTAGGGGTTAAGGTCGTCATGCTGGGATTAGGGTTTTTCCTATAGAAATGAATGGATTTTTCCCACAAAGATATGACTACAGGTCTGTGTGTATATGTGTGTTCATTGGGGCTCGGGTTCCTTCGTCTCAGCAGCAGACAGGGAGAGGCGATATTCCACACAGTGCGGAGACGCAGCACTGTGGTCTGTGTGCAGACCACCACCGAGCTCCATGCCGCACCCCTACAATAATCCAGTCTGCACTGAAACCCACCTGCCCACCAGACACCCTGACGATCTTCCTTAATTTCTGGCTTTCAGATGACGCCTCGGATTGCGCCGGGACATCTGGGAGTCATTACTGCCGTGCAGGCAAACCTGGGAAGAGGCGACATCTGCACACGCAGGAAGGCATCGGAACGCAGGCGCTCGCTTTACACGCTGGGTGCAGAATTTGACACAGTCGGCTTTTTTCCTCTCCCTCTCCCCGCATTCTTTCTTGCAGAGCCGTGTCCTTCCTCCTCTTTATCGGCGTGGCTTCGCAATTTCCATTCTCTTCCCCGAGATCCTGACGGCCCGCTTTCATTTCCGACGGTATGCCGGACGGTGCGGCTCCCCGCCGCAGAAGGCTAATTTCAGCCCCCCCCCCCCCCCCCGCCACTGCCTACCTACCCCATCCCCACTGACAGCAATCTCGCCTGTCACGGGGGCAGAATGCAATCTCTCATCCCGGGATATGAATTTCTGATCAGCGAGCGGCCGAGTGCCATCAGGGCTTAAAGTAATCCCGCCGGGCGGCCTCCATTCCCCACGCCGGCGGTAATGGATGGAAGCTCGCGGCTCTCGGAGCTCGTCGGGAATTCCGCGCCGGAACGGGCATGTGCCGGTGTGCTGCCAGTGGCCGTTGGAGGCCGTGCCCCCCACCCTTCACCTTAGTAGCTAAACCACCAGCATCGTTTTCATTGTGAACTAGATGCTCAAGTTATATAGCTTTTCGAGTTTTTTTTTTTTTTTTTTTTAATTGTTCATTGAATTTTTATTTTACTGGTATTGTAGTAATCAGAAGCGGAATCTAAAAAAGCAACAAACAGATTATTGCATTCCTTTGTGGAAAAAAAAAACATGAGGATAAGTCAGTACCCAGGGACCCCAGCCCTGCCTTACACTGGTGGTTCTGGTTCAAGATCTTCGGCTGGATGCCGGGTCCCTCCCATCGCCGCGGGGCCCTTTGATCGCACATCAAGGAGCTGTCGAGCTGGCCGAAGCCCGTGTTAGCCCAAGACACACAGAGGGCCTTCCCGTAAAGGTCAAGGGAGTGTGTCGCGTCGCCACAAGACCAAATGAAGATCGCAAATGTTGGCTGACGATTCGGGAGACGTATCCATATTAAACATCGCGGCCTGGCGAGAGGGCACCTTGGGACCCATCTCTGAAGTAGTGGGGGGGGGGGGTAGGGGAGAGGACAGCTTACAGTCCGCAAATTCAGGCCGGGAGGCTTCCTGGGTGCTGCAGCCCACGTAAAACAGCAAGTGCAGAAATATGTGCCACCGAGCCCGGGATCAATGCGTTACCCTCCTGTCTGGTAGCAACGACAGTTTGTTGTGAAAACTAGCCATGAAAATTATGGACTCGTGCTTGATAAAATCACATCCCCCTGCTCGCTGCAAGACCACATTCAATGGAGTACAGAGAAAAATAGGGATATCAAAGGCACGAAAGTTTCGTTTTGTCTGTGACATATAATACCGACTGCTGGTAATAGTACTAGCAGAAGCGTTAGCTATTCTAGGTAGCTGGGAAGCGTAATCCGGGCGTTATGGCGCATTTAGGTTCATTTAGAGGAGCGACGTGTGAAGTGAGAGCTTCACCACTGACGCAGGATGATGACATCACTGCCCCCCACCCCCACCCGAGCCGACCACTCCACCGGGCCGTGGTACATCGTGAACTCAGTATGGTGACAGACACTTGTGCTTATACACATTAAAGGTATCTTTATGTACCAAATGTAAGCATATTGTGTTTAAAGAACAAACCCTAAATTAAAACCTTTGAAAAACAGGTTCAAATATCTTTTAGTTTTGTTGTTGCTATTATAGCAATAGCAATACTACTATTACTATTATTAATATTACTATTATTATTGTTGTAATTATTAATAATAATCTGATATATTAAATGTCTGCCATTGTTGTTACATATTCACATACATTTCTTTTGTATTTTTTGATCATATAATCATATATAAAATAGAATCACAGCATGCTAAAAGAAATATAATTAATCTCAACTAATCAAAAAGATTTTTTAAATTAAAATATACATTAAAATAATTCAGTAGCCCCCCCCCCCCAAGAAGGCAGATAAAAGAGAGAAAAAAACAATTGGGCTTTGCAGTACATAGCGAATAATTTAAAAAAGTTTAATTTTTAAAATTTTAAAAAGGCATTCCAAGAGGCGGATTATTCTGAGCAATATCTGCGCCGGACGGGAGTAACTGGTGCCTGTAACGCATCGCGAGCTCTCACGGAATACCGCGGAGCTGGCATTCCCCTTTTAAGCAGGAATACGCAGAAATACTAGTATTAATGAGCCGGGATGAATTTCTCCCCCTTAGCATTTATTCTTTAAGGAAAGTCACCTGATCAAAAGAGTGCAGCTCCATTCGCTTCGGGACTCGGGAGTATTTGCTGGAAGGCCAGCGGACCCCAAACACCCTTTTCAAGCGATTCAATTGATCTCGTGAAGACAATGAGGCATTCTGGGTAAAAGCAGGGGAGAGGTGCGAGAGAGAGGGCGCGATCTTTGCCTGTCACCTGCTGCCAAATGCGCGCAGCCTCAAAGACATCATTAAGCAGAGAGAGGGACTGGCTCTTCTTTATCTGAAGGAAATTCCAAACAAAGGACTGGCTTAATGTTATGAATTCAAATATCTACACAAGCACGGAATGCCCAATAGTTGTTGTGATGCTAGATGTGTTTTTTATTTAAGGAGAACATTACTCTCTCTATATATAATTTTATGAATGTATAATCGAGAGCATCTATAATGTAGGCACCGCATTCTTTTAATGGCAAAATATGATACCGGTATTGGCAGCTTTGTTCGAATGATTGAGTGACACCCGGTGGCTGGAGTTGGTACTGCACTAGGACATTTAATTCTACTGCAAACGAATGATGACCAAAAAATGATGTTTTAAAATAAAATAATAGTAATATGTTTATATATTTGACATGTTCTTGGCTTATAGCACTGTCACTGAACCCGAAGATCACTCATAATGAAAATGAAAGCCTAACAGTTTCATTGTGCCAAAATCACAGACTTTAAGGGTATTTTTCCCCTGCACTTGAAAACGCCACACAGCTTCATCCAGGCGCCCCAGGGCCTTCAGTTTGACCCCCTTTGTCCATCAATTCCTTTCTTCAAATGAATGTGCATATCAAACATTCAGGCTGGGGACACAGGGGCCGCTGGATGGTATAATGGAATAGCAATGAATACACAGACACAGAGCAGTAAAACAGCAAATGCCCCTGTCAGTAACGCTCTTTTCAAGCCAGCCGCCGGCTTCGAGAGCCCGCATCTGGTCTCCTTAAAATCCAGAGTTTTAGGAATGTCTGGCATGTTGCTTCTGCTGTTTGTGTCCATGCAGAAGCTGCGGATATCAAACTGTGGCCTGACAGCACAGTCAGGAAACCCATGTAGCACAGTGTGGCGAGTCACAGTCCCCAGAACGCAGCCCCCAAAGCCTACAGGCCACAATGCATGCAGGCCACAATGCATGCAGGCCCCAATGCACACAGGACCCAATGCACACAGAACCCAATGCATACAGGACCTGATGTATACAGGCCCTGAGCCATGCAAGTCCCAATGTATATAAACTAAAATGCTTAAGGGCCTCAATGCATAAAGCACCCAATGCATGCAGGCCCCAATGCACACGGAACCCAATGCATAAAGGTCTCAATGTATACAGGCCCCGGGCCATGCTGCTCCCAATGCATATAAGCTTCAATGCCTACGGGACTCAATGCATACAGCACCCAATGCATACAGGCCCCAATGCATACAGGCCCCAATGCATACAGGCTCCAATGCATACAGCACCCAATGCATACAGGCCCTAATGCATACAGGCCTCAATGTATTATCAGCTAATGTGTCACCACAAAGCGACTGAAATGTGACAAATGACACGTCCAGATAGAAATGTAACATACAAGTAACAGAGACAAGAAGTCCCCCTTAGTCTGTCTCATCAGGATGCCAGCTTTTCTTTGAAAACAAAGACACAAACATATAAAATACTTCAAGATGCTATTCGACCAGTTACATTTAAATACTGGTTTCGACTCTAATTCAAAATGCCAAGCACTTTCTTGTTAAAAGCCTTTTTAAGGTCAGACTTCATTGTTATAACTTACAGAGAATGATGTACAATTTATTAGAATTATATACTCAAACTGATTACTTTCAAGTAAATATGTAAATAACTACATTGTGGAAATCCATTTTATTATTAATATTTTTTTACTTTTCAAAAAGGAAAACCAAATTAATACAAACTGCCTATATACTAATCACAGGGTTTTCCTACAATTATAAAAACTGAATGAAGCATTTGTGCACCAGTGATATTAATCGTAATTGATACACACTATTAAGTATTAATTAATACACATTCTTTATATATTTCACAGTCTACTTACATATACAGAATAAAAGAGCCTTATGCTGAATACACCTCCAGAGGTGGAAAGTTCAGGTCCAGAAAGTACAAAACAAGACCAAGATTTTGTTTCAACCAACCAGCTGAACATACAGAGTCCAGTCATAGTGCACTTACCTGGTTGGCTGAAACAAACTCTTGGTCTGGATTTGTACTTTCGGGACCTGAACTTTCCACCTCTCTATACCTCATGTATTTTTAAGACTAATGCAGTGATGTGATGCCCAAAATCCCTGTTACGCCGTCATGCTGAGTTTCCTGCAATCCCAACAATGGCCACTAGAGTGTGCTGTTGGGGGAGCCTCGATCTGGCACGGCCTGTAGAGGCAGCATGGGGGAGGGACTGGCAGTGACCTTGTACATCTCAGCGGTCGGTCCCTGCGGCGGCGACGGCACGGGTGTCTCCGGGGCGGCTGGGGCAAAGGGAGACGCACAGCTTAGTGTTTTCAGAGAGAGGGAATCAATCGCTACGGTAACATCTCCCCAGTGCCCAAGCCCAGCTTCTTACAGATCTGCTCGACGTGCACGGGGGCTGGCAGCGAGCTGATGAGGACAGTGTGGCCCGTCAGGGGGTCCGGAGCCAGCTGCGGGTGACCGGAGTGAGGCAGGTGGGGGGGCTCCGTGGACAGGCCTGGGGGAGGACAGGCACTCAGTCACGCGGCGCTCCGACTCCATCAAACAACAACTTGTGGCTCCTGGTAATAAGGAAGCCATAAAAGCTGATGCAGCAGGCGCTCTGCGGCTGAGTCACGCAGAGTCAATGATAAACAGAGAGGACAAGCACGCACCAAGAAAAGGCCGGACACCCTCTCACTGAGCCCCCCCCAGTGCGACTGCTTTCTTCCTGCTCTAATTCCACCTGTTCCTCATTCCCCATGGCGGATATAAATAATGCATTTTATTTTTGCCTGGCGAGTGTTGTCAGACCCATTCGTACCCCTCGACGACCGCCATTAAAAAAAAAGACACTTAACGATCGCCTTCCCTGCATATCCTACGCTTCTGTCGACTGCACCAATTACAAACAGCCACAAGATGTTTATACTCCCAAAGACGTGGCATTCCAGGTTGGCTATACTTTTCTCTAGTTTAATAATTCGGAAAAGGTAGCCTGCAGAAGTACAGTGAATGAAAGCTAACGTAAAGATTTTCTGTTGGCCAATTAAAACTTTCAATTGGTTGGCCAATTAAAAAAAAATGCTGAGTTTGCCCTACCTCCCAGCAGCATCTCCTGCAGCAGGTTGTCTATCTTGGCCAAGCCGAAGAGCTTGACGAACTGCAGCTGCTCGATCATCTGCCAGGTTATGCTCTGCAGGGTGGGCAGCAGCAGCAGCAGCTCTCCGAAGCGGCCGCGCGAGTCGTACTGCCGGTCGTTGATGTAATCTTCCAGGCTCATCTGCACCTGGCAGCGCAGGGCCTTGATCTTCGACGAGTTGCTCAGGCTCTTAGCGTCTGGGACGGGGACAGAGCAGAGACGTCGCACACGTACCCTAAAAGTCTATGATGTCATCTATCCATCTTCAGTGCCCGCTTGTCCTATTCAGGGTCGTGGGGGGTCCGGAGGCTACGGGTGCAATATGGGGAACAACCCAGGATGGGGCGCCAATACAGTGCAGGGCACAGTCACACGCCATTAACTCACACTCCATTCACTCAGACAACATTCTCTCACACGCCGGTCACTCACACGCCAGTTACTCACACATGCACACCTATAGGCAATTTGGTAACTCCAGTCAGCCTCAGAATGTTTTTGGACTGTAGGGGGGGAAACCGGTGTACCTGGAGGAAACCCCACAACGACACGGGGAGAACCTACAAGTTCCACAAACATAGAGCCATGGCAGAGACTCAAATCTTGGTCCCAGAGGTGTGAGGCGACAGTACTAACCACGGCACCACCGCTCCCCCCCCCCCCCTCGCCCAGACCAATATACAAATAAACATTATAAGCATGTGCATTTGTAAGGTCATACATCAGACGAAACCTGTACACGTGTAAGATAATATATAAAAGTAAAACAGCCAAAGGAATCTGCGTTCTATATCTAACCAAATACGTGTGTGTATCTTTTCATAAAACATATAGAAAACACTGTACTTTGTTGATAAAACATTTGTTTCTTTTTGTAGCTCTTTGCAGTGCCGTTATCACTCCCTGGCGTTAATGATTAAACCCCGTAAAGGTTCCTCCTCACACACCTTTTATTGGCGCCCTTTGTTTGACGCGACCAAGCCTTACCCGGGTCAAAGAAAACGATAGCCTTGAGGGCGGCGTACTCATTGTCGTCCACCTGGATGTCCTGGAAGGGCGCGACCAGCTCGTCCAGCACGCGATTGGCCACCCGGCTGATTTCGGGCTCGTGGCAGTCGCGCCGGATGACGTGGTCGGTACCTGGGGGGGGGCGGCGTGCCAAAAATTACCATGGGCCGAGCACGCGGCCGCAACTCAGGGCATCGATCTCTGGTCAGCGGGCATCGCCTCGGAACCCCGATTAACTACCGACGGGGGCGATTACCCAGCAGCAGGACGTCTTTGTAGGGTATGGACCTCTTCGCCACCCCCAGGAGCAGCTGCTCCCCTGCGTGGGCTCGCAAAAGGCAGACCTACGTAGGGGTTTTCAGAAAACAACAGGACGCCCGTCAGCACGGGGAAAACGACAGACATTAAAAGGCCACGACGGACACGGCAGTCAGTTCAGGTGATTAACAGTCAATAAGCATGAGGCACATTAAGATGCTCCTCTAATTACACTATAAAATGATGATAATACATGTAGCCGATAAGGAAGTGACTGACATACTTATAATACTCATAAATGTGCTTCGTGGACATATAGCACATATACAGCACGTATGTATGTGTGTATGTGTCTGTGTGGGTGTAGGGTGTGTGTGTGTGTGTTGGGTGTGTTTGTATGTATACTATATTGCCAAAAATATTGGGACACCCCTCCAAATAACTGAATTCAGGTGTCCCAATACTTTTGGCAATATATTGTGTGCGTATGTATGTATGTGTGTGTATGTATGTATGTATGCATGTATGTCTGTATGTGCAAAGATGTAATTATTCAGCAGAAAGTACTTCTAATATATTTGTGACTCGCGCTGTGCTAGTGATATCATGCTAGTGATATCGTGTTAGTGATATCGTGCTAGTGATATCATGTTAGTGATATCAGACACGTCTTCCTGAGGTGAGTCTAGGCAGCACTGTCCTGTTGCAGCTACCCGACAGCGAGGTGTCACACCAAGTGCTTGCGAGGAATGCGAATGGCAAGCAAGCCAGGCCCCAACACGCCCCGACGTGCCCCAAGATGCCCCAACGTGCCCCCATGCACCCCAACACGCCCCGACACGGCCTGACACACTGCGACGCACCTCGATACAGTCTGACATGGCTCGACATGCCCCTGAACGCCCCGATACAGCCTGACACACCCCCACACGTCCGTCACCTGGTCGTCCAGTGGCAGCTCACTGAAGGCCGGGATGTACTTGGCCCACTCTACCAGCACCAACAACTGCTGCTTCATGGACTCGCAGACGTCGGCCACGCCTGCCGTCGTTTTCTCTGAGGTGTCCGAGGAGACAGCGGCACTGGGAGCGTTCATCTGAGGGGGGGGGGTGACATCGCCCAGGCCGAGTGAAAATAGCGCATATCATAACATGACTGTTGTCTCCCCAAATCAGTTTATGTTATTAGGGTGACCCCCCTGTTATGGAAAATGTGAACAGGCCTATGCAAACAGGCCAGTAACTATGCCCCCAACCTGCAGGCCTGCAACGGCTGCCCTGACTCTCACTGCGTCTGCATGTCACCCCTGCATTAGGCGATAAAGCCACCTGGAGCCATCTCTCATGCATTCGTATTATATCGATGGCATCAAAGTAATTTAATAGTGACAATCAGGATCAGCCAAACCTGTGGGGGGAGCAGCAGATAGCAGAATGGGCTTCGACACCCTCACCTGCTGGGACAGCTCCTCTGCCTTGGCCAGCACCGTGATGGGCGGCAGCTCGCTGGTGTCACACGCGTTCCTCCGGGAGCTGATCCGATCCCTTTCGTTTTGCACCGCTGCAAAACAGGCACAGCGGCCGGCTTGTTAGCGCCCCCCGGTGGCTGCCGGGGCTCTTTAATTCCTGCCTGAGTAACGGCGTCCCGGCGGGTGATCCTCCGTTATCGGCGTGCTAATGCAGATATAATCACAATCCGCGTCCTTCTTAGCGCCTTATTCCCCCCTGATCTGAGATATAAATTAACACGGAGTAAATTAAATCATCTCAAAACATCCAACTTCATATAGCGGGTTTCTAGATAATTTAATTACATTTTCAAATTTAATTCAAAGCAATATATAAAAATGATAATTCAAGGCAATAATCTCCGCTGTCATGTTCAGTTTAAAACCACTGGGGGTGTCTATTTTAAAATGGACGACGTTATTAATATTAACCACTACTGTTAACTGAAGACCTTAGGCAGAGGAGCGGGGTGTCGGCGTAAATTCAGCGCAAGAGTGTTTATAACAATCTCCCAGCCTCCTTTAATTTGCTGGGGTGGCGCTTTGCAAGCCGTCCTGAAAGCAATAAAATGGAGCAATCGGTACTAAGCTGGGTAGAGTCCAGCTGAGCGGGTAAATGTCGTCCACGGCCTGGAAAATCAGTAACGCCGAGCAGTAAAAATGTAACTCATGAATCTGCTAAATAACAAGCGATCACAGTGAAGGTGGAACAGGTGCCACATGACCGCAGGAAACAGCATCCGGAGGAATGTGTGAAACGGCGTTTTTAAAACCAAATTCAATAATTATACCTTTTAAAATGATTAAACTTTTCTTTTTATGTCATATACTGACATACACCGATTGTAAATTATTTTGAGAAATTTTGAAGTACTGTTTTTTTCAGTACAAAGGAAGCAGTAACTTTTTTAATGTTAATTTCAGTACAGAATATTCCCTTTCCCACATTGCAGTGCCTGCTTATCGCGGAATTACCCCCCTTTGATTTTATGCAGGGGGTTTCCGTCAGCAACGATCAGTTTGGGAAGGAAACATTACCTTCTTTCTTCATCCCCGCGCGGAAACATTTGTGCAGCCTGCAAAATCTGCACTGATTCCTTTTATCTTTGTCAACGACACACTGCCGGTTAAACCTGGTCAGAGAGAAAGGTTTATGCTAGTTTTACACTTGGATTTATTTTGTCAATGATTTTACGCACCATCCTTTTACATACACACAGGCTCAATAATTTACAAAACTATTGTGCCTTCCAGATTAAAAAAACAATAAAATACTAAGCAATTTCAGATCATTCTATGATTGCCCAATACTGACCTGTTCAGATTTTGCCTAAACCTGCTATATCATATCATCATATCATATCATACCAGACTGGTACATATTTATATTTAAATTAAAAATTTCTGTAGCACGTCACCTGATTTTTCAAACTTCACAGTGCTTTTTTTAATTGTTTATACAGCTCAATATCACCTGTAGCATCCCCATCAAGATTCTGCCTTACTGAAATGTAAAAAAAAAAAAATCAGTTAACCACCGCACCACCTAGTGGTTATTAAAGGTACCTGCAGGAGTAAACGTGGCTCTTCCTGATGCTCCTTCTGAAGAAGCCCTTGCAGCCGTCGCAGCTGGAGGCCCCGTAGTGCTTGCCCGTGGCCTTGTCCCCGCAGATGGCGCAGTAGGAGCTGAGCGTGGTCTCCTCCGCGCCCGCGCCGTTGGACTCGGTGAGCATCGCACTGCCCGGTTCTGTGGGAGCGAAGGGCTCGGTCAACCAAACACCCAGAGCCGTGCCGGGAGCCACGCAGGGAGCCGCTCCGGGAGCCGTTCCCGGGAGCCGTTCCGGGAGCCGCTCCGGGAGCCACGCAGGGAGCCGCTCTGGAAGCCGCTCCGGGAGCCGCTCACAACAGCGGCGTCTGGATTCAGGGACCCTACAAGACTTAATATCAGGCTACAACTATTTGCACACTGTGTTTGTACAATGTTTGGAGACTTTTTTTTTTGTATTTGTCAGCATAGCAAAAGCAATTTATAATGTTTGTACTGTAATTAGCCAAACGAGTGTACAGTTCTCCTGGATCTGATTTTAATCCCATGATTAAAATTAAATGGGACTTTGAATATTTAGAAAGAACAAAGATAATTGCTTCAAGAGCGTAATAACTACTTAAGCAGTTTGACTACATGGAAGGAAACTAATGCTTAAAAGGACATTAAAAGCTCCAACTGGGGCCTTAATCAGTTGTCATCGGAAACATAACACAGAAATGGCGCATTTCATACATATTAATTAGCTCAGGACTGATTCTCTTTTTTTGGTATTTCCACATGCTCCACATGGAATGTGCCGGAACTCAGCCAATGGTAGCAACCGACGAGCCTTAAAAGGCACGTGATCCACCAGTTACGGTAAAGATAAGTGGGCTGTCGCGTCTGCATTTTCTCGACTCTCCACACCGACTCGTCACCCTGAGTTTGAAGTCGCACACAAATTCACGCAAACATGCAGCTCTAATTCACTGAGGCGTTATCTGTCATTTAATGCGACACAGTGTTGCGTTAATGCACAGTGGCTCTCATGGAGTCCCTCCCTGGCGAGTTCTTAAATATCTTTTGCAGAAGTCGCAGCTTCTTTACACACGTTACATTCTGACATAATATGCAAAAAGTGTAAATAAATTAATAAACAAACCAGATTGATTTGAGACGTTTCTGATTAATTTTTATGTTTAACCCTGAAGCGGCCTGTTTAAGCTGCTAAAGATTAGCCCAGCAGTGACAGCAAACGACAGAGTGGAGAGAACAGAATGTGACGGATCTCAGACGAGGAGAGGAGAAGCTGTTAGCTGTCAATAGGATCCACACAGAGCCCGGTCCTTGTCCTTAATTGGGTGCGCACACAAAAATACCATTTTTATCCATGTTTACCCACTGATACTGTGTATCTACATATGCAGCCAAATGAAAGTAACCTGTAAGATGATCATCCTGAAAACATAAGCCAGCTGGCCTTTCTGCTAATGGCATGATTCAATCGGCGATATATAACTAAAGAAAATCCTAAATCAGGTGAAGAAACAAACAAAAAATTATAAAAAAATAATAACATGGCTGAATATGTTTTTAACTATTACGTTTTTCAGATGGTCTGGCCCAGCCTAGGTGGCGCTCTTCCCCGTCACTCACCGGGTCCATACAGCACGGTGATGCTCTCGAACCCCAGGGCGCTGTAGGCGGGCTCCAGGCCCTCGCAATAATCGACCACGTCCATCTCTGGCTCAGGCCTGAGCTAGGGGGACCCTCCGCCGCGACCACGCCCGCAGCTACGCGGCTTCGAGCTCCTCAAGAGTCTCCCGTAAGCATCGGCGACTCACGGCCTCCGCTTTCATTCCCCGCGTATTCAGCGGTTAATCTGGGGCCGTCTGAGGCGAACGCCTGGGTTGTATCCACTCAGAGAAAAGCATTCCGGTTTAACCATGAACTATGAACGGCCGACAGCCCCCGGGCAGGTTAGTAACAAGACGTCGCCGTATCACATGCATCGTCCAATAACGACGCGAGATCCTGAACGGGTTATCGTACTCCATGCTATTTTATCTTCAGGGTAATTTACGACGTATGGGAGAGCCTCCACCTACTTGTACTTCCTCAGCATGTCCGAATGTCTCCGACGCACCAACTTATGTGGCACGCTGTGTTTACATTCACATATCAATCATTATCGCCTCATGAAGCGAGAAACCAACTCATTGAGCAACTGAGTGATAAATTCCATAAACATGGGCAGATGTTAAGTTGTTAGGCAGCTGACACTGAATGTCTATGATGCAGCAAAAAAGCTTGGCTTCTGAACAAAAAAACGGGCTTCGCATCAGGACCAAGGACAGCGCCAAGAAGAACCCCGATAAATGATCATTTAATAATCTGCCTTCTTGTCTCATCCCTTATTTGATGATCTGACAAGCCAGTGATTTTGTTTTTCTTACAAATGGAAGACATGAAAAATTATTGACTGCATCACGTTCAGACGTCAAGTGTGCCTCAGCTAACAATGGTCCATAATTCCACAGCCCCACCTGCACATTCCCAGACCTGACCTCAGCACCGTACTTCTGGCTAACTAACCACCTAGACCTCTAGCCCTTGATATCTCAGGAAGCCTGGACAGACCAGGCTGGGCCATGTGACTTAGCAAATTCTAGGATTTCTTCCTTGTCTGCAGAAGAATCTCCTATTTTCCACCATGGTCCTCCAGTGTCCGTCTCTTAGGCTGACCTCTTTCCATACCTCTTCATCCATCTCTACCTCTCACTGCCTTACCTGTCCCCCTCATTTTAAACCATTACGCTGTAATATACCTGCTTGTTGCGGACATGTTTACCACGGATGTTTGCACTAATGTACTCATTTCCTAATGCACCATGGAGACGTACGAGTGGAATATCCTTCCGAATACATTTCCTTGGTTTATTCTTTTAAATTCTCATTCACATCAGACAGACCATAACAACATGATTTATTTCCCCATAGGGAGGGACCCATTCAGAGGGATTAAAGCGGAGATATGATAAAAGGCCACATTAATACCACTTTGGCATCCTATATTTTCCTCCATCGCTGCAGCATCTCGTAACACTAACTGAACGTCTTTAGAAAAAGGGAATAAAATAAAACGTTTTTGCTGAAACAAATGAATAAATTACTTATAATACTTATTAAATGTACAATGTTTTCACTTACTTTAATACTGAATGCAGTAATTGGTTATATAACGAATATAAGCTTATGAAATATCCCTTTTATAAGGCTATTTTAACCCGTCTATTTTTAACATTTGTGCTTGGATAATTATGTTCGCGCACTCAGCTGTGTGACTTCCCCTTCAGACTGTCCGCCAGGTGAATCTCCACATGCGCATGAAGCCCGCAGTGTGGCGCTCCCTCGCAGGAAGTCTCTTCGCTGCACGGCTGCCTTGAGTCACAAGCTACGGATCCCCGGCGCAATAAAAGCAGAACCTAATGCAACAATAAAACGGCACATACAAAGCGGCGTATTCCAGCGCCTCGCTTAATGGCCGGGCCGCGGACCTCGGTACCCGCTGAGGCATGACGAGAGGGCTCTTCAGCCTGCCTTTCTGCCGCTAATTGCTCCGTTACTGCGCTCATACGCCGCTTATGGGAAGCGGGTTCGAAGGATCCGGGAGCGTGCAAGGGCTCCGCAGCGCGATGCCCGCGCCTGCTTTTGTTTATTGGCAAACGTTTCATTTCCCATCCCCAGCGCTTTCAGGCCACAAACAAAGGCCTCTTTTCTCAAGCCAATCTCGCACGTACAGTAGGGTTAAGCGTGTTTTTACATCTGCGAATGAGTGTTTGCACATTAGTTATTAAAGCTTTTTTAAGCCAAAAGGGCAACCAAAGAAGCCAAACTCTACATTTATACGTTGTGTAATGAATAATTAATAATTATGTGTAATATAACATAATATACTGTGATATTTAAGAGTTGTTGTTACTCTGTATTTAGTTCCCATATTCAGTCATTTGTTAAAGCACAACTCAACACTGTACTTCTGCATTAAATAAATAATTTGCCATGGAGGGTACTTTAAATCCTAGAGATGTGTTTAATTAAACTAATGGCATGTTATGGATTTAATATTCCGTACATTTAATAAACATTTAAAACTGAATGGAATATTTTGGAAATATAACTGATAATTAATAAATATAGCTAGCAACAAGTTTCACGTTGTTTGTGCTGTAACCTGGCTTCCTAGCCGGTTAACCTAACCTAATCCTAACCTAACCCTACTTAGCAAAGAAGTGGCACTCAGTTTACGGTTGTGCATTTACAGCTAAAAAAGAACCGTCATCTCTTTTAAGCATCTCTGCACCGTTGGAATAGTAATACATTCTACACCGATCTTACATTTGTTTCATTATTTGTTTGCACCATTCAAATACATGAACGACGGATATACTTCAGAACTCTGAATTGAAAATGAAACGATTCACAAATCTGTAAAATGTTCGATGAATATATTCACGTTTTAGACAACAGAAAAGTTTTTTAATAAATTGCAGTTAACCTATAATTATTTTGTCGGTAAATTGCATGTACTATTTCTGTAGTTTGCAGTACAGATACTAATGGAGTATATCACGTTTGATCAAAAGAAAACAAAACCACGGAGCCAGTGAATCACAAGGAGCGGTGAAGGCACCGTCCGCGCAGCGAAAGGGAACCTGGCTGGACGCGCGTCCGGATCCCGGCGCTCCCGGGTCACACGGCCCAGCCTCGCCGATCTCCCAGCCACGTGACGCGCCCCTCTTTATAGCACGCACGGGCGCAAACCTGCTCATTATTACTTTCAAACATTCAACTGATGTTTATAGTAGTGTAATAGTATATGTATCCGACAGATTAGCGGTGTCTTCTTAATGCCGAGCAACCATTAATCTCTGCAGGAACGACTTTGAGAAAATGCAGGTCTTACCTTGTCTCTCTTTAGTCCGCTTTCCAAAAAGTCTCGGGATTTTTTTTTTTAATTACGGCGACAGTCGATTTCTTATTTCATTTCGGATTCTGAGACGTTTAGAGAGCTCATGACTACACGAGGTGGGTTGTAATTCAATGATAAACCCATTAAATGGCGTCAGGGGAGCCTGTCATTACATCGATTTACTAAACAAACTGAAACTTGGGTGTGGATGTTAAACAGTAACCAACTTCAATAAAATGAAAAAACGAAGAAAACGTGCGACCAGAACTATTGAAATCTGAGCCCCCTTTCAGTTTAACGTGGTGCGTAAACCAGTTTCTTAAGTCTGTTTTTATTTCTTTCCACTTCGTTTAATTGTTTGATGATGAACATTTATTTTTATTTTGCTTGCATTTTGCTCTACGTTCATTTTCATATGTAAATTATAATAAGCGAATGCATCTATACAAATCATTCTGGAATATTTTAATCAATGAAAAATGCAATCCATAAGCGAAAGGCTATTAAAATTAAAATAACTAATTGTGTAACGTCGTACCGGCGCCGTACAAGGTCACTGACATCGCAGTTACGAACATGGCGCTGCACACAGACACTATAACCTGCAAAGCGCATATCTGCGGACCCTGACTGCAGCATGTGTCCAGCAGATGGCAGTCGCGCTGCGTGAAGGGACGTTCTCGGAACGCCATTAAACGGAGTCTGTAACAGAGTTTGCAGTTTCGGATGTCAGCCTGATAAATCTGATGCAGTAACATAGAATAGTAATAAAAAAACATAAAAAAGGGAATATGTTCGTGAACGGGAGGCGGGGCTATTGAGTCAGGTGGCCATTTGCGTTCGTTCGCTCTCCCTCCTTCCTGTAGTGTCCGTATAGTTAAAAAATGTACGTCGTGAACCCGGGAGCCGAGATCTGGCAAACCATAAAATCCGAAAGGCACTTACTTGCATTGTTCTATCGTGTATGTGAAGAACAATGTGTATTAGTCTCCCTGACTATTGCGTTTTTGAGACGGTAGGGGTCGCTACATTACACGCAGTGTGTAAACCATTATCCCATTTAAGGTTAAGGTTACTTCATCAACGGCTTTATACAAGTACAAAGTGTGATGAGACAACGTTTCCCCATGGAAATAACATTGAACATCACATACAACAGGGCAAAAGGTGCAAACAGGCAACACAATAAAGTGCAAGGGGCTACGATCACATTACAGTACACGACAATTTACAATGAATATACGGAACAATAAAAGGACAGAACAGTACACAACACTACACAACACTCCAGTATTCTTGAGTGGGGAGCCTTAGTGACTGAAATTGCACATGGTAATTATGTTATATTGCACGGTACTATTGCACTGGTTACTATATTGTACAGAGTAACCACGAAAGTGCAGGTATGAGATATTTCAGAAGAGCTATGATCGAAATTTAAAGTACGTTCAGAGCCCTGATGGCTTGTGGAACGAAGCTGTTACACAGTCTCATGGAGGCAGAACGGAAGTTACGATACTGTTTGCCAGAAGAGTGAAAAAGAGTGAAAAAGTCCATGTAATGGATGGTAGTGATCCTTCACTATGTTTCTGGCTCTGCTGCAGCAGCGGGTCTTGAAAATGTCTGTCAAGTGAGGTAGGGGCACACCGATCACCTTCTCAGCTGCTTTCACTATCCGCTGCAGATGGTTCCGGTCTGAAGCCTTGCAGTTCCCGTACCAGACAGTGATGCAGCTGGAGAGAAGGCTTTCGATGCTGGTGTAGAATGTCTTGAGGATCTGTGGCGGGAAGCGCGCTCTTTTTAGTCTTCGCAGAAAGTGCAGCTGCTGACGAGCTTTCTTAGCTTTAGAGGAGGAGTTGAGGGACCAAGAGAGGTCCTCCGTGATGTGGACGCCCAGGAAC
>JAODJU010000125.1:65957-77822 GCA_026776725.1 Gnathonemus echidnorhynchus | reverse complement strand
GAGAGTCCTTCTTTTCCAAGTGGGTCAGTGACAGGTGAAGTGCGGTGGATATGGCATCGTCAGTCGACCGGTTCTGACGGTAGGCAAACTGGAGGGGGTCTAGAGAGCTGGGAAGATTGGCTTTGATGTGGCCCATGACTAGTCTCTCGAAGCACTTCATGATGATCGGTGTTAAAGCCACGGGACGGTAGTCATTCATGCAGGATACTGCTGATTTCTTCAGAACTGGGACGATTGTGCTGGTCTTGAAACATACTGGAACAACAGCCTATTTCAGGGAAGTGTTAAAAATGTCCGTGAGAGTGTCTGCCAGCTGGTCCGCGCACTCTCTCAGCACTCTCTCGGCACTCTCTCGGCACTCTCTCTCAGCACTCTCTCGGCACTCTCTCGGCACTCGTCCCGGGATGTTGTCGGGGCCAGCAGCTTTGCGCAGGTTAACTCTGGATAGGGTCTGTTTCACTGCATTTGTGGTCAGGCAGATTACCTCCTCTTCTGGGAGCCGAGCAGATTTCCTGGTAAGTCATTTGTAGCTGTTGCTTCTTGAATCAGGGAGTTGATGTATTTTATAAATTATGTTGTAATATCTCTGGATGCCTGGATGTTTTAGAACATCTCTATTATGCTTAATGTTTGGGCCAAAGCAAAGTGTTTGCTGAGGACCCCCAAAATATTTTATTAGGTCACCTTAGAACCAGGATTTTTGTTTTTTCTTTTTTTTCAGAGATGTTTACTTTTTGAGTGGGGCCGTATATATGTTCAGTGTTATTTCGGTCATGATATGTTGGTTTTATCTTAATAATCAGATAATGCATTTAAGATAGGCTTTCAGAAAAAGGCTGTTTCATTAACATTTTTACCCTTTATGGTCATGTATAAATAACATTTTTCATAGGCTAAAGGTACATATTAAAAATAAACTTCTAAACTGTTTTGGGGATGGATTTCAACTGTAAATGAATAACGCTTAATTTGCCATTTGCACCAGTACATAGGTATTCTGTAGTTTTTGCACATCCCACCTCATTTAAGACGTGGGTTTGCACATCCCATCTCATTTGAGGTGTATTTTTTGTACATCTCATCTCCTTTAAGCTGTAGCTTTTGCACATCCCATTTCCGTTAAGCCGTACATAGATACAGAGTGGTGAAATGTAACAGAGTATAAGTAGCCTTATTGTAGCTCACAAACACAGTAATACTGAAAAGTGCCATCAGTTACAAACACTCAGGAAAGGCCCGGTCCAGACTGTATGTTTTCTTGGTTATATAGTGATGGATTTGCTGTTTCAGATAAGAAGAAAAAAGCACAATTTCCAATTTACTTGGTAATTTGGGCATTTCATATCTAAACACTGGTTATATGTCGTATTGCACTCAGTTGAAAGAATCAATACACCGGTCTCCATTATTCAAATGTGTAATTTATTTTGAGTCACCTTGGAAGCTTTGTGTTAATGCATAGTTTGATTGTGGTATAAAGTGCCCCCCAAAGAGCTCGGCTTGTGGCCAGAGGAGTTACTGGTTCAGGGAAGAAATGTGACTGACGGTCATGCAGTGAGAACACAAAAAGTAACTTTAACAATTAAAAAAAGTGAGAAAACCATGACTAAATATTCATCAGAACAGCTCTTCTTTAACAGATATATTTGAGTAAGAGTGAAAAGTACCGTTAAGGGCAAATAGTCAGGAAAGTTGTTTCCGGCATTTTTCTGAATGGATTAAATGGCGCACACCTGCCTGTTTCTGTCTATTGACGACGTTTACCTCAAAACGTGGTTCCTTTACTTGTGAGGAAGTCAAGTACCCTTGCTGTTAAACTGACTTAAATGCTGCTGTTTTTTTAAAGGGTTATATCACTGAAATGTTAGTCGGTATCCTGTGCAAGAAATTACGTAAAATGTCAGATTAAAGGAAGTAACATTGTGAAGAAAGTCTGGGGAGGTTTCTGCAGTAGTGTCTGTGGCAAGTGAGAGTCCTGAAGTCACGTATGACAGACATGTATGCCTGGAAATAATGCTAAATTTTGTTTGTTTGTTTGTTTGATACCATGCCCGGTTTTAGTGTTTTGGTCCAGCTAATATGTGCTATAAGCTGTTGAATTTGTAACAGTGCATTACAATATTTACATGCTATTGGCACATTCATTTTTGTTTTTTTGTTTTTTTTGCTTTTTTTTTTTAAGAACTCCAGATGCATAAACTGAATCAGACATTAAGAACAGCATTGACATTTCCTGCAGATGTGCGACTGTACATGCCTGTGTGCCGGGTATTCTGGGATAGGGCCTGGATTTTATGTTATGGTAGCTGGTTAAAGTTCATAGCTTTGTATGCTAATAATAAATGTGTAAATTGCTTATGGTCATTACCAAACACTAAACAGGCTGGTTAATTGGTCATTTTGAATGTGCACTGTAACTGCTTTCCTTTCAGTGCCCTGGTACACTAACTGTTGTAGGATTTTTATCCTTTTGGCTACATGATTCACACCATCAATGCAGGTGGACACGGTCCCCCCCTTGATGTGTCCTGTCCCCCTTGTGATATTATACTTTCACCCAATCACAGTGACAGGTTGGGACCCCTCCCTCAGACTCTCAGGTTTTACTCAGTCCATATCGGAACTAGACTTAAACATGAGGAGCCACATAGGACCACAGAGGACTGCGATGCCCTGGGGGGGGGGGTGTAGGATTTCAGCCCGCCTTATGGGAACCCACAGTAACCCATTTCCTAGCTGAAACCCCCCACCCCTACCCTGTACACACAATCCAAAGCCTTGGAAACAAAGACACAAGCATCACGGAGACGGGCACTATTTATAGCAGTCCACACAGCTGAAGGCCATCTTTGTGGCCCACCTGCACTTTCCCAGAAAAATCAGCATGTCGAAGCAGCTGAGGGCAGTCATGGCCAGGAACACCTCATTCTGCCCTTCCAAATTTCCTTTATCTTTATCGATATTTGTCACATAGTGTATCCTAAATATGTGGTATGGGAAGAAGCACACGATCATGATTAAAACGAAGAGGAAGCTTTTCACTTGGGCCCAGAATTCCTGGTGTTTGAAGGCGGCCATCTTGTACAGCTGGAGGACCCGGATCAGAATGTACAGCTGACATGCCGTAAACGCCAGCACGGTCAGGAGGACGACACCGCTGATCACGTAGTTCAGGTTGCGCACGGACTCCTTTACAATCGCCGAGCCGAAGTGGAAGCACTTGGTGCTGTTGGTGCTGTCGGTGCCGTTGGTGCCGGTGTTGCCGTAGTTGGAGAAGGTGACCGGGAGGAGGAGGCTGAAGATGACGAGCCAGATAGAGGCGCTGAAGGCGACGGCGTGCAGCCGGCGGTAGAAGGCCAGCCTGCTGGTCCGCTTGAAGAAGCTGATGTCGCGGATGACGAGGATGATGACGTAGAAGATGAAGGAGAGAAGCATGTGGCCGTGGAGGGTGACACTGACCAAGCGGCAGAAGGCGGGGCCCAGGATCCATTCGTTGGACGCGTAATAGTGGATGCGGAAGGGCACGGTCAGGAGGAAGAGGTAGTGCACCAGGATCAGGTTGATGACCGCTGTGGTGGTAACCGAGAGACCGCTGGACTTCAGGATGCTCACCAACGTCACAGTGCTGACCAGTCCGCCGAAAACCAGGATGAGGCTGTAGATCACCAGCAGGGCTACTCTGATATCATAAGGCATGTGGTTCATCCTGTTCTCCATCCTGAACAAGGAGACATTCAATTAAAAAAGAAAATGAATGTTAACGACATAGTTATTGTGTGGTCTTATAGATTGTGTTTGATAAACCAGAATTATAATCAGCTCCTAATTCATCAGGACGACCTAGAATAAACCAGCAGCACGGATTTGTAGCTGCACTGCTGAGTGGGAACATTAGCTAAATCGTCTTATTAAGAATAAGTGTATCACTGAGCCATTAAAGCGGATCTCTGTGCGTCTGTAGTTACCGAGAAGTGAAGGCATTTCAGAGGATATCTCTAAGAACACGTTATTGTAGTTTAATAGCGATTTAGAAAATACCTCATAGATGCTAAATGATTTTAGGAAGTTAAACAGTAACATTCAAAACCTTCATATTGTAAACGGAAGTCTCACCGTATACGTTATTTCACTGTACACCGGTCTTGCAAAAGTCGAATGTTCCTTTTCCTGCAACTTAATTTCATAGGCATTCATCTGCGCAGTGGTGCAAAACCATGTCGCCCTTATGAAGCGCGCATGTTAACACTGTTAAATGGCACCTTGGTTACAATCATCAGCCACGTCCATGGAAGATCTGAATCTACCAAACTTCATAAGCTTGTGGAGACAAACCAGCCTGGAATCAAGAATTGATATTAAGCTTAAAATTTACATTTATATGAAGACAAACTCCTGTGCTCATTTGGATAAAGAAGAATAATTTACCTTTGATCAGTAGGTCAGAGGAGTTGCTGTTCGTTCATCACTGAAGATTCTGCCCAAACGAAGGCATGACAGGCACGACTGAGCCGAGATCGTCTCTGATAACCGGCGATTCACTTCCTTGTGCTTCTTACACCTTCCCTGTCATCTCTCCTAAATAGATTTTTAGTTTCACAACATACCTCTGTGCTAATGAGCTACGTTGCTTGACTTGTGCTTTTTTTTTTTTTTAGGTCATTTGTGGCCGTGGTTTGAAACAAGGAACAGTGCTGGATGAACGTAGCACCGCGACCTGTGACCAGAAATGATGATCAGGATGTGGTCGGGCTGCTCACAACTCGAAAACGTCCCCCCCACACTGGCCAGGAGGATAACCTCACCAATTCAAGGAAACTGAGAAAAAAATTCGATACGAAGCAATGTTTCATTTTGGAGCAGCCAAGCCCCTTTCCCCTCTCGTATATTAACGATAAAAACTACAATTGCACACGAGTGCTGCTGTTTAGAAATATGTGTCTATTACCAGGGTTGGGATGAATGGCACATTCATGGGTGTATGGACAGGACAGAGCATTTACACCAACATAAAGGGAGAACTGAGGTGCCAGAAGTGATGCTCAGATGACACGCTACATGAGTTAGATCGGGCACTGGGCGCGGGAAGTGTGTGGCTCAGAGGGGTATAGGCTGCAATGCATGTGACTAGATGGTTGCTGGTTCGAGTCCCAGGGTCTGTTGTGATTTGACTGCTGAGGTCTGCACCCTCAGATGCTTAAGGGATTTTCAGCTCCTGCTTTCTCGAAACTGTACTTCACTTTGGATTCACGGTCGTGGGCCACGTCTGTAGGTAAGTCAGGGGAAGGACACAAAATGGCTAAGTACGGACATGCAAATCAGTGCTGGGCTGGAATCAGCTGGTGCCACAATACCTCTCTTGTCTCTTCTGCAGTAAAAATGTCACACAAAGTCCAGGTACCATTTCAGTCCCAGAATTACCACATAATCTTAGGGGTAGCATGGGGGGGGGGGTGCTGTGTGACTGCAGGTTAGTGCTTCATGCCCATGATGAGATCACTGGTTCAAATCCCAGGGTTGGCAGAGCGATGTCGTCATCATCGTTCCCCTCAGAATAACCCCCCCTAACCAGGGCCTGGCTGACCCTGCTGTCTGGATCCTACCTCACTTTGGGAAAAGGTATTCGCTAGATAAATAAAATACAAATACATTTCGAGGACATGAAGCTAATTGTTGCCACCTCACTGGAGCTGCTTTTGCACCCTTGATTGGGATGTGTGAAATTAATTGCTCTGGTGAAATATTACATGGAAAATTGTGTTGTTTACACTTAAGAAATGTGCCCTGAGATGTGAGTAGGGTTAGGGTTAGGACACGTCACAGAGTAAACCGGGCCGGTGTCCTGAGAGCAGAAACCAAAACAGCTGTCTGTCTGACTGTCCTGACCTTGCCCACTTCCCAGCAGCCTCTTCAACCAGATCTGACCCCAGATCAGCCCCGGACACCTAATCTCACACGGCTGTTACAACAGCTTCACTACTGAGCTCTCTGTGATCAGCATATTTGGACGATATGAATGCAGAAAAGACGGGAGGAACAGTAAACCGCTTGTCGAGCTAAGCCGTCATCAGGTAGCATGGAAGTGAAGCACCGGCCCAAAATGACCCGAAGGCTCCTGATTTGACCATTAGAAAGACGTCTTTGACACGCATGACCAGCTGGCCCTACTGGCATCCCTGAGGGTGGCTAATTTACTGGGGCGATCTTGGGCATGTAAAGCGCTTTAGATGAATGGGATCAGCTGAACAGCTTTTAGCAAAGCAAGAGAACCAAGTGGCGTTACAATAGCCCGTGTTTCCAGGTTGTAGATTTCAGTATGGGCGGTAGGGAAATGTCCTTATCAATATTGTGGGGGCAATGTGTGTGTTTAGGGGGGCGGGGGGGTGATTTGGTCCCTACCAGTCTTTGAAAACAAACGAATGTGAAAAGTTTCACCTAGACCCAACCAAGCAGTAGGACACATAATGATTTTAGCAACGTATCTGTGTGACTTGACACAGTCTTTATTATGCTACATGCCACATTAGTTACTTCTGTAGTGACTAATGGTGTTTCAAAATTGAGGTTGTTTGTGTCACGCACCCTGGTTCCAACCCACGTGGTGTGGTGCAGAGATCGCATTTGAGGGCCGAGCATGAGGGCGCACGCCACAGAAACACCCACACGATGTTGGACGGTCTGTTCTGTGATTCAAACAGAGGCGGACATTTCAGGTCCAGAGAGTAAAACTCCAGACCAGGCTTTTGTTTCAACCAACCAGTTGAGTACTCTGTGACTGTGACTCTTTATGCTCAACTGGTTGGTTGAAACAAAATCCTGCTTTGGATTTTTACTTTTTGGACTTGAAATGTCCACCTCCGGATGCAAATGCGCCTCAATCGTTCATTGCCCAGAGGGAAGTTCTAGCAGGAAGTCAGAAAGAGGATCAGACCAAAGATTGCGTATAAACATCTTTCGCTTCGTCTCCGATCAGACCGAAAACAAACATGGCTAGCAGATTCCGAAGAAAGGTTGACTGAGGATGGCTTCAGACTAAAAATACTTGTTTGTAACTGCAACGTCATATACCTGTTTATGTCCTTGGGTGTTGTAAATATGTAATGCATGGTTAGTTAACTTATTTTTAATATAATGTCCATACCACACTTCATATAAACGTGATTTAAGAACAGCTTTGCTCCACAGCGCCATCCCAGGCCTGGCATGAAAGTGCAGGGTGTTCTGAGGTATGAATGTCCTGGAGTGCGGAGGTAGGGGGGGAGTCACATGACGTCAGGCCTGGACTGGCACCCCGGATGGCTGAGAGGGCAATTCAAGGCAAAGCCAGGGGCTTGGGGTAGATCGTGCAGCAAATATCTCACGTGCAAAACCTAAAGTTACTAAGGCAAATGACAGACATCGACAGCATCTGTACTCGAGCAAAATTGTGGGTCATTGGTAGTGCAGAATGCGCTAGCCTGGTGCCAGCCTGGCGTGGCCCCCATCACAGCAGCTAGCGCCACATATGCAGGGACATTACCTCGGGGCCATCTTGGCAGTCACAAGGAGTCACAAGGAGTCTCATGGAGTCACATGGAGTCTCCACAGAAAGTGTCAAGTGCAACCGCCAGTATTACCACCAAAGTCTAGAGGCAAAGTATGTTTGTGGATATCATCTCCTACTTGATTACTAATTAAATTTGATCTAACTAATATTGTCCTTCAATTTGTAAAACCACCAGCAAAAATAGAAATTAAAAGCCCCTGTTCCGAGTCCCTTTTCTACAAGCACATTCCCCAAACCCTCTTGTATTATCGATTATTGATTGAGCAGTCTTTACTCTCCGGGCTACCTGGCGTTCCACACTGTAATGCAGTTACAGAGCATTCCACTGGTACTCCACCTACACTGGAGACACCCAGCCCCATATACTTAAGAGTGTTCAGAAGATTGTGGGAAGCAGGTTCCCAAGCCTGGGTATAGTTTATGATAACCGCCTACGCAAGTGGGCCACAAGCATTATCAAGGAGTCCGACCACCCAGGCCTCAGACTGTCAGGACACAAGCCAACAGACTGAGGAACAGCTTCTTCCCCGGAGCTGTAGCCTGTATCACACCCACTCACCCACACAACCACACACACACACAGACTCACACAACCACACACACAGACACGCACGCAGGCAGACACACACATGCACACACACACACACTCACCCCGTACACGTACATCCATAGCTGCTGGTGAATGAAGAGAGCAGAAAAATCTGCTGTCTTACCCCCCCCCCCCTCCCCGAACAAAAAATTGCCGCTAATGCACTGATCACTTTGCAACTAGGATTTTATATATAATAATTATGATAATATAAGGCGTGCAACACCTGCATACTAATTACACTGCATACCTGCTTACACTGTTTACCTGTTTACACTGCATAACAGGTAAACACCATGGACAGTGGCGACTTAATGTTTAGGGAAGTGCACTTGCAATTTAAAGATTGCAGGTTTGAATCCCCGACCAGCAAGACACTACTGAGGTACCCTGAGCAAGGTACCACCCCCCAGGTGCTGAATTAGCTGCCCCCTGCTATGTCATGATGTCACATATGGGTTAAATATAGAGGACACATTTTGTTGCTGTGCACTGTGTGCTGTGGTGAGTCAACAATGACCACTGATCAGCTAATTCTAAATACAATAATTATAATGTGTGCAATACCTGCTTACATGGTGTACCTGTTTTACACTGCATAATTACAATAATTATGTGTGCAATACCTGGTTACTATGCACTGTTTTTCGTTTTTACTTTATTTTATATTATATTATCTGTTGCTGCTGTTTCTCTGAGAGCTACCAAAGTCTCGTTGTATAACTGCAATGAGAATAAAGTCTAATCTAATAACTTATCCTGTCTTGTTGATTGTTTTCATTGCAGCAAATTATGTATGGTTACTTTTACCGTGGCACACAGAAATACCAGGGTTGCCCCCTCCAGCTCAGGCTAAAGATGTGTGGTTTAGATCGAACCCTGTCAGGGTTGCTAACTTCGCTCAGCTGGCTGGCGTGTGATTTTCAAGTCGAGACAAAGTCTGCGTTACGTGTATGCAAGGGTTTTATTACCTTGTAAATAGTCTGTGGGGTTTGCAAACTACCCAACGCTTTTGATATTCAAAAATTAGATTTATAATTTTAATAATAATTGGAATAATATAGATTTGCCGTAGGGTTTCTTGCGTGAGGGTGAGGAAGCGTGCGTGTCACGCCAGATGCGAGAGATCTGTATCCCATATAGGTCTGCATTTCTCGGCACATTTTAATCGATGCTTCTGGCTGCAAGGCTTTGAATCTTTTTTCCCGGCACAGTCCGGATTAAGCCCCGGAAGCTTCGCGAGGCTTCGTCCCCCGGTCCCTGCACCTTTAAATTGGAGCCTCTCGTGCACCTCCCCGATTTATTTATTTATATTAATGCTGTAAATCTTTCGTGTTGACTGCATGGCAATAAACAAAAGCTTCAAGGCATTTTCAGAGCCAGGCACTAAAATCACGTATCGATATATCAATAATAATAATAATAATAATAATAATAATAATAATAATGATAATTTAACCTGTAAGATCTAGACAGAACACTTTAGATAGGAACTTGCCTATTTCTACATCTACTCTGAGCAATTGACCCAAACCAGACATTGAATGGGGGGGGGTGCATTACACCACAGGAGTCTACATTTGGTCCTGTATCTGCTTATAATAATAATGGTGGTGATGTTGATGATGATGATGATGATGTGTCCTTCCGTCGCTTTTTTCCGTCGCAGACCGAGCCCCCGGCCGCCCGTCCGCCACCCGGCCCGGCCACCCGAGCCGCTCCCGCATCCAATCCCGAACCGGGGGCGGGTTCTGGCTTGTCATTCTGTCATCCCCACGGAACCGCCGTCTTCCCCCGCTTGTCAATTGGCCGTATCCAGGAAGAAGAGGGAGGGGGGTGATATTATTCATTTATTTTAGGACAAAAATGGCGGCTGGCAGCGTCAATCCATTCAATCTCAGCGACTCGGACGAGGAGTCGGAACTGAGGCCGATCGGGAACGAGAACGGGACGCCGGGTCCTGGCATCGCTCCTCTGCCGCTGCAGGTGGAGCCGGAGCCGGCGACGCTGGTGCTGCCCAGCGGTGGCGGCGGCATCAGCCCCGGCGTAGAAGCGGCTCCTGCCTCGCCTGCAGCGGCGGGGGGCGGCGCGGAAGCGCGGCTGTCCGTGGATGCGATCGCCGGCCAGCTGCTGCGGGATCAGTACATCCTGACGGCGCTGGAGCTGCACACCGAGCTGCTGGAGAGCGGCAGGGAGCTGCCCCGGCTGCGGGATTATTTCTCCAACCCCGGAAATTTCGAGAGGCAGAGCTGGACACCTCCCGCTGCCAAGGAGCAGGGGGGAGCCGCTGGGCAGCTCAGTGAGTATACAGTATATGCGTGGCTGCCGTGCAGCGGTTCGCCTTATTTTACCCTTTGTCTAAACTTCCACCCCCGGCGTTAGTATTATTGATGTTGTTGTTTATTAAAATCTTGTGATAACGGTATGAAATCGTCCATTAGGATGCAAGGCCCGGCTATTGACAAGTGGGAGCTCGCGCTGGCATAAACCGATAGGGATCTGAAGTGTCCGTCCATCCATCCATCCATCCATCCATCCAGTCTCTAAACTCCATGATTGCCCGCGTGACAGTAGTATGTCTGTGTTATGTGTTATAATATAAAAGCTTAGACGTGATCCTTTTAAATCAGATACAGTCAAAACAAAGCCAACAGCGTCATTTCACACACACACACACACACACACACACACACACACACACACACACACACACACGGGTCTACCTCCCAGGAAGTTGTTCCTAGATCCCGGTATTTTTCCGGAACACCACCCCCGCTGCCCAGTGCCCCTTATCGTACCGATGTTTTCCCTGTTCATTTTTGGCTCCATGCCAGACTTGATATAATCTCGCCATAAAGCTGTTTCCTCATTTGCCTGCTGTGACAGCACAATTATAGCCGTGAGACCTGTGAGAGTGGGGTAGGGTTTCCTGGCCAGGGTGGTGTGTCTGTGTCTGTGTGTGTGTGAGGGGGGGGGGGTCTCGGGTCGGGCAGATGGTGGGTGGAGCAACTTTGTCACTGCAGATCAGAATATGGTCTTATGATCTTACTCAGATTGAGAACAGAAGAGGTTCAAATAAGCAATACAATGACTTTGTATTATTCCAGAATTTACCTGAGTGTCAAAGGACATGAATGAGACATTTTCTGATTCTGAATTGCTATAAGGGGGGCGCGTAGGAACATGGGGGTGGTACCCCTTAATATTTTAATAGACTTCATTTGCCCCCCCATATCAAGCTTTCTCCTTTCTCCTACACTCCTGGCATGAACACATGCAGCCGTCTAAGACTCATGTGGATATGGACACTCCCGTTTCAGAAATACAGGGACATGAATACCTGGGGGTGTGTGATTTCCAGTGACTTTCCCGGACCTCTCAGCCCGTGGATCCGTGTTCCAGTGGGAGCTGCAAAGCCGGTTCTCTGGGGGTGGGGGTCTCACCTGCATAATGGCCAATCAAGAGCAGGCAAATCGCAAACTGCATGTGAGACTTGGAAACCAACAAAAAGTTCTCCGTAAAATAAATAGAATCCAGATTTAAAAACTTGTCATCTGTGTTCTCAGTAATATTAAACATGTCTATACTCACATGCATAGTACATATCATTTATATAATTTAAAAATCAGTTGCTATCTGAGTAAATAGAATAATATCCAGGGCTGTGGAGTCGGTAGATAAATGCTCCGACTCCGACTCCGACTCCTCAGTTTCTAAATCTTCCGACTCCGAC
>JAODJU010000125.1:10235-20964 GCA_026776725.1 Gnathonemus echidnorhynchus | reverse complement strand
GTTAATCCCATATCTTTTAACTAATATGTCAAAGGGGATAAAGTCTATTTCTTCAAATATATGTTCCAAGTATTTAAATGGCTTAAGCTTGCATGCTAAAAACATTTTTATTTTACCTATATGTTGCTAATAGTTACAAATATAATGTTAAAAGTTGGGTTTAGAACTTTTTGTCTTTATAAGAAAATTAAATAGGGAATTTTACAGTTAACAGTACTGAAAAATGAAAAAATGATAAAGAAGAGGTTGCTTTGCATTCAGATCATGTCTGGTAATGGCACGATTCCATTTAGTTTTTTGCAAGTTTTTATTAGTATTCAAAATGTGGGAAATGGTACAAATAAAAAATAGGTGTGTCCAATTAGTGTTAAAGTTTCTAGTTCTATATTGAAACTGTCTATTGAAACAATTTTGTTTGTCCAAATGTCACTGAGGATGATGCCAGTGAACATGAGGGATCTGATGCCCATTCAGAGCAGGATGTGGACTCACCTGATGAACAAAATGGTATGTTTATGTTTCGGTATACTATTAATACCTGATTTTTTTTACATGGTAGCTAGTAGTCAAGTACAGCTTTAGTTCATGACCAAATATATAAATTAGTACATAGAGATTAAAGCAGAAACAATCCACAATGACATACAGTAAACAACAGAACAAACAGTGGTGTGTAATAGATTACATTGTGGAAAAAATGTGGTGAGACCTTAATTAAAAACATAATTCTTTAAATTTATTATTGACAGTTCCATAAAATAGGTTGACTTAAAATGTTACATGTTCTGAACACCTGCATTCTAATTAATTTACTACATTGCCCTGTTGTGTTTTTCAGAAAATGTCGTGCACATTGAAGAACCCTCATTCACTGATGCAGACAGACATTTCCCTGGACACAACAGTACTGACGTTACTCCAAATCAAAATAATACAAAATAGGTTACTATTTTTTCCACTACTGTGGACTGTGTGTAATGTGTTCTGCAGTGCAGGTGAACTGTAGCCTGCCATATGAAGTGTACGTATGTTTTTGGTTTATTTTTTTTCAGAGGCTAGCAGAGTTCAAAAACGTTCATCAAGGAAGCCATGGACCAAAACTGAGGTCAACACTGTCATGCGCCACTTCAGAGCTCACATCATGAAAGGTCATGATGCGTTTATGCGGTACTTCATGGGAATATATTCAACAAAACATTTTGAAGGGACATTTGACGTAAGAGAAAGTTGGTATTTGGATTTCATGCTGATCAGCTGGAATTCATGTTCAATTCCAAATGTGGGTACAGAATGTACCCACTGATTCGGTCTTTTGGTCACGTGTCTGCACTGTCTGACACGCCCCCATTCGCCATTTTGAGTTTATTGTGGATATAAACAGGAAGAACTGATAAGAAAAAGAAGAATGAAAAGATACCGTAACGAGAAAAACTTACGAAGGATGCCAGGAATCGGTATTTGACTAAATTGTCAACAGTCAATAATATAGATCCGTACGACTTCACAGCAAAATAATGGAATTCCGACTCAACATTGCTGCCTCCAACCTAATTTCTGGATATAACAAAATGGTTTAAAAATTAATTTCAGTGTAAGCGTTAGCTAAAAATCTGTCAAGCTTCTCATTTGGTTAACAAACGTAATGTTTCATATTCAGTGTTTTTTTCGCCACAAAAATGTAATATTTTATGTAATCCATAATAAGCAATTTTCATTACCAAAACACACTAGTCATTTATGTGTGTAAGAAACTGCGGTCAAGCTATCCGCACTTTGCCGAAACACGGTCAAATCATCTGCACTTAAAATGTGAAGTGCACGCATAGACATGACATTACGGTATCAGCTGTACATTATGCTTTAGGAAAATAACAGACTCCAAGCAATCGCCCATAGGAAAAGGGTATGTACAAAGTACAGGATATACTTAAATGCAATTAATGTCTTACTTTCCCATAATGCATGAACAAGTCATACTGTATAGCATCTGAAACGCAACATTCAAGGCTATTTCCTAAATAAATCTGGTCAGATTTAATATACCACTTAAAAGAATGCACTTTGAAATCCATATAATTTTATGTTATGAGCCAGGTTGGACAGCTCATTTCTCAGGATTATCCCATAAGATACAAACATATCTGATACCCCCTGAAAGGCAAGTCCTTACACTATACCTCTACCAAATTTGGGCAACTTTTACTGTACCATTTTAAAGAAAATACACTTTGAAATCCATGGGTTTACAGTATATGCATTTATATATAAGTGCCAAATTTGACAGGTAATTTCTCAGGATTATCCCATAAGGTACAAACATAAACATTTAAATAATTAAAATTCCTTTTCATGCTGATTCACACAGTTAATATTTCCATGTAATTTCATTATATTTTTATGTTAACAGAAAAAAGTGTCAAAGTTCAAGCAGACGACTCCCAAAAAGAAAAGCCCACTAATTAAACAATATAAGCAGAATGTCATTGGTCCAGATTGGCAATCATTAAGTCCTACGGATAAAATTCCAGCAACCAAACTTCTAAAAGCATCAATGGTTAGTGAACTTGGCAATATTCTTCATGCAAATTACTGGCTCACCAGTGATGAAATTGATTTGGCCTGCTATTACTTAACCTGTGACTATCAGCAAATAGATGGACTACAGTCTGTTTTGCTCTATGGTGGTCTTCGAAATGGTGGAATTGTGGGAACTGCACAAAAAGCATTTGTGCAAATATTAAATACTGGAGACAATCACTGGGTTACTGTCATCAATGTTTTTAGATCACAAAATGAATTGTGTGTCTATGATAGCCAAATGCACAGTCTGGACAACAAAGCTAAACAGGCACTCCGTGGATGCTGAGGCCTCAAAATCCATTTTTTGTTGTGCTTCATCCAGATGTGCAACAATAAAATACAAATACATGTGGGTATTTTGCCCTTGCATTTGCGGATCAGAGCTCAGCTGTATGCATCTTTGGCTAAAAAGGAAACAAAATTTGACATCAAGCCCAGGCTAAAACCTACAAAGGAAAAAAAAAAAACAATGAAGACAAAAGTGAAGGTTCAATGTTTGTGCCGAACTGCATATTATGGGTAAGTGTGCAGTGCTCACAGTGTAAGGGCTGGTTTCATCCGACATGTGCCTGCATTCCAAAGATTGCTTTGCATACAGCAGAAGAGTGGCTGTGCCCATGTTGCAATACAGAAGAGTAGCACAAAGATAGAAAAAACCCCAGAAAAACAGAAATAGTACTGTAAAACTGTTGAATTGTTAGTTTTAACGATTCTTTGTCCCTTTTATTTTCATTTATTTGATTATTACAGATATATTTTGAAATATATTTATTTTTGGCTTGTATTTTTATTGTTCTAATTCAAGTTTGAATCTAGTTTTTTTTTTTTTCTCTATTGTATTTTATTGACTGGGCTATCCAAAAAATATATATTTTGATTTCATAAACCTGAAGAGAAGCACAAAGAAAGAAAAAGTGCACTTTATAAACCAATTACAAATTCTTTGTTGGATTGTTAGTTTTAAAATTTTTTTGGCCCTTTAGTTTTAATATATTTATTTACTACGGATTTATTTAATTTCTTTGATGATTGTTTATTTTATAGATTGATCCATGTTTAAATTCAGTGTTTATTTAATATTTATTTTCGTGTTTTTTTTTTTTACTGGGCCAGTACAATTCATTTTAATTATTTTAAAGTTAAGCGTATAATTGCTAGAAGTTTGAATGCAGTGTTAAAATTTCTTTTTTTTTTTTACTGGACTGGAAATACAATGGAAGTTCTTTGTTTAAAAAACACCAATAAATCTTTTTAAATTATACGGAACATGTCATTTTGGCCTAATATGTACATTTTACTTTGGTTTTTCCTCATTAAATCTAACCAATGTTTCGTATTACTGTCTCTAAATTTCAGAAATTTAGAAAGTGTATATATGATGTTGCCTTTAAGACTAATATTTTTATGATAAACAAAGGATGGTAAATGTAATCCATTTACATATATAAAGTTAAAATCTACATTCATTTAAAAGATGTTTTAAGTATTTTTTGTTTGCCTATTCAATGATATGAGATTAAATCATGTTTTGTGAAATTTAAAAACAAATACATGTAATTAAGGAAGGCATGCTTTTTTAAAATTGTGGTATCAAAATTTTTTAATCATTATGAGAAATTATGAGTCTGGCATGAACTTTCAGGCTTTACTAAGAAAATGGACAATTTTGGAGAAACAAATATATAGCAAATAATAAGAATATATATATTTTTAAACAATGGTATTCATCTCTAAATCATTTGACAACAGAACAGTAACAATCTCTCAAAGTCAGTGTGTTTATTAGTCAGACATTTCCTGTTTCATGTGAGACAAGTGTGGTTTGGCGATTATTTAAAATTGCAGAGAAATATGACCTCAAACATACCATATTTGTCAATACAGCCATTGTAATGCCATAGAGATTGAGTGTAAAATTACATAAAAATGGTGAAGTAAAAGTTGCCCAAATTTGGTGGAGATATAGTCTAGGCCCTTGCCTTTCAGGGGGTACCAGATATGTTTGTACCTTATAATCCTGAGAAATGAGTTGTCAAACCTGGCTCATATATGCCAACACATATACTGTAAACCCATGGATTTCAAAGTGGATTTTCTTTAACATGGTACAGTAAAAGTTGCCCAAATTTGGTGGAGGTATAGTGTAGGGCCTTGCCTTTCAGGTGGTACCAGATATATTTGGGATAATACCTTATATCTTATGGGATAATCCTGAGAAACAACCTGTACAGTATGTCAAACTTGGCACATATATAAATGCATATACAGTGGTACCTCAGAACTCAAATTTAATCTGTTCAGAACTCCGGATCGAATCCTAAAAAGTTCAAGTTGTGAGTGAATTTTCCCAATAAGAAATAATGGAAGACCAATTAATTGGTTCCCGGCCCTAAAAAAATGACACCTAAATATGTTTTTTTTTTTTTTTAGCATTTTTAGCATCAGCAGGAGAACATTTTAAACTGAATTTGAGAAAAAACTTTACACAACGTGTAAACTGCTAGTGTAGTGCAAGCTAAAACCCTGGGTTCCTTTAAATCAGAGCTAGATAAGTTCTCCCCAAATGAGCTTGATGGGCTGAATGGCCTCCTCTCACTTGTAAAATTCTTATGTTCTTAACCGGTAATTTAAATTAAGCATTTAAATAATTAAATATTTTACCACTTATGAATAAAGCAATGAAATACACTCTAAAATATATGTAATCAAATGTGCCTCTGTATGGGTAGTCAATAATTCAGAAATGTTTTGATCTTTAGGTACGGATTTGCATCATGGGCCACAAGCCTCGGGTCAGCCTTTCTCTCATGCAGCATTGAATGTCTGTGCTCTGAAAAATGTTTCTGAGTGGAGAATGAATTCTCACACATTGCTCTGAATGCACCAAATGTTAGGGCATGCTTGAAGGCAGTCAGCACGCTGGGCATAGCAATCAGATGTTCATGGTACGTGGAGAGGATGTGTTGTACAGTCCACTGTCCCTCAGTGGCTTGTCTCTGTGTGATGAAGAACTGCTTAGCAACCTTGAACTCTGCAGCAATTACACAGGACTGTGAGAGGTCCAGGATATGCTTCATGACAATTGCATCAGGGAAGTTACTACTTTCTGGATCTAGTGCGACAGGAGCTCTGGTTAACTGAGAGTTACGCTCCCTAAATCTCTGATCTAACTCTCCAAGCACAGAATCAACAGTGCTGTAGTACATCCTCTTCAGTTCTGTTTTGATGTCAGGATTCTATAACTGTTCATCCTTGAACTTTCTTGTCATATGCGTTTGGGCCTCGGCGTGGAGTGATCTGTTGCTATGTCCCACACCCGATTGAACTCTTCCTCACAGCGAAGTCTCCGAACACACTCTGTTGCACTGGTGACTACACTTAACCCCGTCATTAAATCAGTGTCCTCTCTCTGCAGAATTTTGTTGGCTGGATCCAACAAGGAAAGTATTGTGTGGATTAATTTGGCAGTGAAAACTTTGCCCAGCAGGCCTGATGCCTCAACTCTTACCTCTGCGCTGTAAACAAGAGGATTGTCTAAAGTCAAGTCATCAAGAGATTGAAGAATAACTGACATAGTAGCAAGATGGCCTGTCCACCTCTGTTCAAGGAGGCGTTTGAGATGCACACCCTTATATTGCACTGAAATCATGGGCTTCTTGCAAACCTTGTAAAGAGCATTGCAGACTTCTTAAAAAATCAACGACAGTCGGCTCTACAGACAAGGCATACACAACAAGATGAAGTTGGTAGTTAATGCAATGTACATAGGGTATCTCACGATCAAGTTGATTCTGTAGCAGCCTCTGAACGCCATCATGTTTCCCCGACATCAGTGCAGCCCCATCGTACACCTGGCTGAGGATTTTTGATACATCCAGCCCAGCTTTTCTCAGCTCTCCCAAAATGTTATTGGTTAAAGTCTCTGCATCACCTTTCTCGGCAGTTGCAATGCACAATAGGCGTTCAGTCACTTCATATGATTCATTTATAAACCGTATTATGATCGATATGTTTTCTCGCCCAGTTGGGTCGTGTGTTCCATCTTCTTTTACAGTGTAGTAAGAGTCGCCAGCTTCTTCCACTATAGCCTCCGTCACGATGTTGCTAAGTGTTCTTATGAGTTCATTTTGGATCTCGTGACAGATGTAAGTGGCGTTACAAGGAATCGTTTTTACAATGTCAGCCAATTCAGAGTCTTTTTTGATAGTGTAGCTTAGTAGGGAGAGGAAAAGTCCAGAGCCCCCCTCTGCCATGTCTTCAAAGGCGTCGATCTTCCCTTGAAAGGGCAACTGATTTTCAACCAAGAACCCTATCACATCTAGAAGACAGGAAATATAGTACCTGTTTCTCCATAGTTGGTCGACGTTGACGAGAGTGGATATTTCTTTTCCAGACTGGGGACATCTCTCTTGCTACTTCCACATTGTGTAGCATGATATATGATCCTTTGATGATTCATGTTTGTGAAAGCCTCGATCCTTTACTGGTACTGAGCCATACGAAGGGCTACCAGTTTGATACCAGCTTGATAAGCACATCCAGAAAAAGGCATTGAAAAAATTTTTTTTTATCATTTCTTTGCTCTGTAGGGGCAAAAAACAGAATTTTTTTTTCAAACATTGACCATGCAGTTTGTTAATTACAGAGGTCTACCAAATGGTAGAGGAAGCCGTTAAAGGTAAAAGTAAAATTTATTAAATGTTTCCAACAATAACAAAGCAACATCTTTTTGTTTTTTTATTTGTTTTATTGTGAAACAAATATATTAAATTTTAACAAAATTATTAACATCAACAAGAAAATTAGGTCTATCAACCTGTAAAACAGAGACAGAGCTGCCTTTCCCAAATCAGAGCGTGCTGCAGAACATGGTGCTTCAGCCTGTGTGGGGGGGAAGAGAGAGAGTTTGGGTCTTGACAAATGAAACTGAAAAAAATTGTTTTATGCAGTGTAGTCTTCATGTTTCCATAACTCACCTTTCTGAATGACATTTAATTTTTTTTGGTGGTATATGAAGAAGCAATTCTGGCTTGTGTTTAAGCACAGGAAGACTGCACATTTGTGGCACTTCCACCTTGAGACTCCCTTTGGACAGTAGCTGCATCTCCCTCGACTGTCAGAGTGGAGAGGCTAATGTGCAACATTGTCAAATCGCACATCTGGTGTGGGTTGGGATGATCTTGCTTTGGAGCTCTTTGGTTCCTCAGCAGGAGGCAAGGAAGATGGTGGCCTGCCAATTCAGGGCTTGTTGATGAGCTTCAGACTTCCAGCAATACTCAAGCGAAAATTCTTCAGCGGCAATGACTTCTCATGTAGTAGCTGACATTCCCTCTTGTAAATTAGCCAGGAATTTGACACAGCAAGGTCAAGCATGTAGCCAAACAGTGGAAAATACCACCGCCTTGATTTCACGGGGGTTTTGTATAGGTGCACAAACATGTCAGATAGGTCCATGGCTCCCATGTGTTCATTGTAGGCTTTAATGAGGAATGGGCATAAAACACTGATCTTTGAATGAGCCTCCTTGCTCCACCGCTTCAAAGTGGTGCTGCTATAGATTTGCACAGTGATGTCACCACTTTGGTCCCCAGAAGTAACATCTGCTCCTCCTCACTCAGGTCAACATTGAAAAATGTTGATTTCCCTTGATAAAGTAAGAGATCATGTACAATGCCACAGGAACTGGCCCGACAGAAGAATTTGAAACCCCACTTTTCTGGTTTATTGGCAATGTACTGACGCAGATTTCCTGCCTGTGTGCCTTTGTATGCCACCATTACTTCATCTACACTCTGCCTGTAAGTAGATGGAATAAAGAGAAACTGCTTCCTCAGCATTTCAAACAGAGGGTGGATTTTATAAAACCGATCCTGGCTGCCTTCACACTGGTCGAAGTGAACAAGTTTGCGTAACAACTTGAACCTTTTGACGGGCATAATATCAGCTACAAGGCTGTACCATGACAGATGGTGCCAGTAATCATCTATGGATGGGCATTCGAAAACTCCTATGTACAACAGAATGGCCAGGAAAGATTCAATTTCATGAGAGGTTCATGAGAGGTAGTTTTTATGGGATCTCCAAACTTCTGGGCAGAGTAGAAGTTAGTGTGGTTAGAAATATGTTGAACCATCTCATTAGTGAACATCTTCTTGAAGTACTGCAGTGGTGTTTCAATTTCATCTGGGGGATCAAATGTGGAATCTGGCACAAGTATTGACTCAATGTCCTGCTTTTTTCATGGTGGCCTTATATCATCTACCTTGCATTCATCTTCTGCCTCTGTCATACTGACTGTTTTTAGACAGTTTTTACCTTTCTTAGCTATTTTCTTTTTGGTGGTGGTGGTGGTTCAACATCTTGGTCTTGATCCTCATCCAAGGACATAAAATCATCAGAATCGGAGTGATGTGCCAGTGTGGGAAGGAAATCTGGGTCTGCTATTCTGTCATCGTCACTATCACTGCACCCTTCAGCATCAGACAGAGCAGGGTTTTCAGGTACTAGTGCCAGTTTAGGGCATGGCCTTTTGCCATAGAATGTCCTGGTGTCCATCTACATAATATATAAACAACACACACTGAGATGCTTTTCATGAAATATCCATCTAAAATATTGCAATAATTATAAGATTGCATAATATTATAATGAATTCTGTGATTACATTGTAAAATTATAGGAAATTAATGAAATAGCACTACATGTAAATGAACAGAAAACACTGCTATCCGTAGATATTTTTGGTAGCATCTGTAGTTATCTCAACCATTTGACACAGCGTTTTTAAAAAAATTCCTGCATCATGAATTTTTTGTAGGGAGGGGTTTATTGCCAACTATTTGCTTAAATAACCTCTCTAATTTTATATTTTATCAAAAATATCCACTTACTTTCAAAGCCGCTTACAGTTTATCCGTCAACTTGGAGGGAGTCTTCAAAAATTCTTTGTCTACGCTTGAGCTCGCTGAAGTTGTACCTCTGATTTTGCACCACAGCACCATCTGGTGTATTTTCAGAGTATTGCATGCTCTCCAAGCACAGAACTGAATACCCAGCCCGGTATTGTAACGCAACACGCAGCGCATTTAAAGGGGCGTCGTCATTTAAATGGGCTACCATTTGGTCAAACAGGCACTTAAAGGGTTAACAAATTTGCTTTGTTTTTTTAGATATTGTCATTTTCAAATCTATATAAATGCAAATGTGACTAAAGAAGAATAGCAACAGGATAAAATTAAATTTTAGACGCTGCTCACTGGTGAGTTGTGCTATTTTTAGAACAGGTCTGCGGGCGACACTTGTGGTGCTTGGGGGCACCATGTTGGTGACCCCTGCTTTAGTCCATATACTTAGACATTACTGGCTTTAAACATTTATATTACAGGTTTTAAACACTGATTCTGTGGACTTTGCTCCAGATACTTAAACATTACGGATGTTAAATGTTGAACTTCGGGATTTATAGACATTACGGCTTTTAACCCTCTGGGGTCTAGGGGTAGGAAACGCACTTTCACTGACACTGGCATGATCACACATTTCTTCAAATATCATAAACTTAATTTACGGCAAATTATTTCTTATACAGTGGTACCTCAGATCTTGAACTCATTAGAACTCAAATTTCTTAAAGGTCGAACCAACCAAATTTACCTAGAACTCTATGTGAATCTCAGAAGTTGAACCGTGAACGCCGACCTAAGATAACTTGCATGTGTGGGGAATTGAGTCACGTGGCACGTCTCTCAGTGGAAACAAAGGGTAACGCTTCAGTCTCAGCCTCGCATTCGCTGTGATAGCATCGTGCATGTATACACTAGCTGATTACATATATACAGACAGTAAAAATACATTTAGACAATGATAGACAGTAACAGATTATATAATAATAAAATACATTTTAAAATAAAGGTTATTTATTTTGTTTATTATTATTTTAATATAATTAATAATAAACCACTAATATATTTAATTATAACAATATTGTCGTGCCAAGCGGGGACAGAATGGAGACAAAGGTGCAGACATCAGGGTATCGGGGAATACGGGGTTTAATTACAGGTAAGGCAGGAAAAACGCAGACGGACAATACAATGACCGGACTGGGGAAACAAACTGAAACGTGGACTAAATACAGAGGACTAATGAC
>JAODJU010000123.1:61406-71510 GCA_026776725.1 Gnathonemus echidnorhynchus | reverse complement strand
GGACACAGGTGTCCTCCTTTTTGACCCTCGGTCCTCTTTTTTGACCCTCGGTCCTGCTTATTGGACACAGGCGTCCTCCTTTTTGACCATCGGTCCCGCTTAACGGACACAGATGTCCTTCTTTTTGACCATCGGTCCCGCTTATTGGACACAGGTGTCCTCCTTTTTGACCCTCGGTCCCGCTTATTGGACACAGGCGTCCTCCTTTTTGACCCTCGGTCCCACTTATTGGACACAGGTGTCCTCCTTTTTGACCCTCGGTCCCGCTTAATAGACACAGGTGTCCTTCTTTTTGACCCTTTGGTCCTCATGCCAGTGGTCACCCTAACTGTGGAGTGTTAGTAGTTCAAAGAGATCTGCGACCAGGGTGCTCCCCTACAGGATCGGACCTGTGGACCTTTGGGTGAAGGGCGGCTCGGGCAGGGGGGTGAAGATGGCTGCACACGAATCCTTCATGATGAATTCTGCTGGCCCACAAAGCCATTGGCCTGAGACGGTGCCACGTTGGGAGCCAGCGGCCCCACAAGCGCTCCTCCTTTACCCCACAAATCTTGGAAGCCTATCGCATGCTGAGGCAGATCAATACACCGCCTGAAGAGGCGCGATTGGGGCCAGCCCTGGCTCGTCATACGCAAGAGGGAGATGCAACGGTGTGGTGCAGGTATCCATCTTGCAGAGGCATCGAGAGAGGGGCGTTTGTCATGTGAGAAATCATCACTCGTCACGTTCAAACTGAGTATGTGCGGCTCCGGGCACTGGACTGGGCTGATACTTAATCTCAAAAAATATTATGAAGGGGAATTGTCAACTCATTTTAGATGACCATCCTTTGGATAGGATATGATTGGGTAAGTGCTCTTGGCTCCTGTACATTCCGGTCGCGTCAGCAGTGGGAGGAAATGACGTCGTTAGTTAGACTTTCGCACTGGCCCATAACACAACATAATTGTTAGTGGAAAATATCACTTTTGGATAAAAGCAAAATAATAATAAAACAATAACATTTTTGTTTGCACCAACTAACAAGAGGAAGAAAAAAAAAACATGAAATCAGTGTGACAATCGGAAAACACAGCACAGTCAGCTCTGGAATGGGGGGGAGGGCGGGGCTTACAGCCCAGCACAGTTAAAATGTCCTGGTCCTACAGATCACTGTCATAATTTCCCTGTGGTTAATAACATGGTGAAACCCCGTCCCCATCAGGTCAAGGGCAACATTTGTTCATTTTGCTTAAAGATCATTAAAATATGTCCTTAATCATAATGCAGGGTTCATTACAAATAAAATGGCAGGCAGCTCAATAAAACTAATTAAATGTAAATGGTGTGGTTTACTGCCGTATGGATCTTTTGATATAATCAGGCTGACCTCCAATTATAGAAAATCGCAATGACCTCATAGCCCGTAATAAATTTGCCTGATCACATAAACCGGTGTTTGAGGGGTGGGGGGGGGGCTCTTATACTGGACCACGGGCTGCCTGGATGCAAAAAGGCATGGGTAATGCTTGACGGTAAAGGCAGAGGAAACCCAAGCAGGCAGGGAGGCCATCATTAAATGACTCCTTGAAAATTTAATTCTCTGATCACGTTAAGTGGTTTGGGAAGACAGCAAAATCTGAACAAGCGATCACAGGGTTCTGGTACCTTCGCAAAGGAGACCCGGTGGGTCTGTCTGCTCGGTGTCCGGCAGGGGCTTGGGTTACGGCTGCGGGTGTGAGATAGGGGGTGGCGGGGGGGGGCACATGGCGTTCTGTTGCAGCAGAGGCTCGCACCTGCAGCCGATCAGCAATGTGCAAATCCTGACCGTGCGGGGGGCCCACACTGAATAAAGACGGCAGGAAATCTGACAAGAGCATTTAGGTTATGGGCTTGTGCACAAAGAAATAAAGAAGGAAAATCAGCAGTGTAGGAACCAGGGGGACCAGGTGGACAGGTACCCCCCAGTATTTAATGTGCCTTAATTTATCCCTGAGAAATATAGAGAATTCAAATTATTAAGTTGTGTCCCTGTCCAAACTCTCAGCGATGGCATAGAGGATAATCATCCAAAAAAACCTGTAAAATCCTGACTATGAGTAGTCACACTGGAACATCTATGGAAATATTCTTCTCCTGTATGGGATTTACTCTAACTTCCCCCTAGAGGGCGACGTAGAGAAACTGTGGCCCCTTTGTGAATGGCCCCAACCTCAGGATTTGTCTCAGGGTGTGTTCCTCAGCCCCTAACCCCGCACCCCACCCCGGTGTCACAGGGAAAACAACTTCAAAGGCACTTCATCTTTTAAAAAAAAATGCACTCCTCCACCAGGTCTGTCCCCCTCCCATTCCACATCATAAGAACAGATGGTTTATCGGTAACGTCACGTGCCTGGATTCATGTCAAAGGGAGAAAGTTTTTTCAATGAAGTCTGTGTTATATGCACACCCCCATTTGTTCACATTATTCCATCGTGGTTTTTAATGCGCGCATTCACGCTGCCGAGGCTTTATTAACAGCTTTCTGTTTCAGCTGCGCAATACTAGAAGAGAAGTTAGTTTTCATTTTACAAACCCTTAAGTGTTGTGCCACATGCAGAGTTTTAAATTGGAGTGATTCAGAAGGACATGTAAGTGCATTTCTGCAATTAAAGTCCCCTTAAAATCCTTAACATTTAAATAACAGCCACCTCCCCAATTTTTCATTGCGTTAAAATCCACCATTAACCTCTTTCCAGAGTAATGTCAGTCCCAATGCCCCTCAGACTGCTTGACGTCAACGCTGTACCTCTACGGCCTTCGTTTCACCCACACCAAACCTCTTCTGCTTTCTGAGAGACTGCAGGACATATTCGAAAAAATCTTACAAAAGCCTGATAAAATTAATGGTCTGTTACAATTAAGTTAATATAAATATATATATCAAGTCTGTCCAGCGTGCGATAACATGGAGACATTTCTCTAAACACTGTTGTGTCTATTTTGGTCACCATGAGGTAAGAAACTGACAAAATATACAGTGGGGTCCTTTCTAGAGCTGTGCTATACCTTAAACACATAATGCCAGTATTGCATGGGGTCAGATCCCTGCTCCACACTGAGTCAGGCCGGCATTCACCTCAGTTACGGTACAAGCCATGTAATTTTCTTTATTTATTGCTGAGTTCACAAAAGCCGCTCAGCTCAAAGCTGATGAGTTCATTTGGTCAGAGAGGGCCCCGCCACGCAATAGGTCAGGCACCGTGGGTCATTTGGCCTGGGCTAGGCCAACTTGGCAAAATCTGGCCAAGGAAGGCAGCTGAGATATTTGGGGATTAAATTCACTCATCACCACAGATATTTTTCCCTGTGCTTCATTTTCACGTATTTGGACTGCGTACATTTTCTGAGAAACTAAAGGTAATGTTTTTCCAGACCATAGCACAAATAAGCAGACAAAACAAGAAAATCTGCAACAAGAGCAGAAGATGGGAAGTATGCAGGCCACACATGAAGCTTACAACCAAATGAAAGTTAAGACCGATGTGTATTTTTCCCTTGGCTGCCCTTTGACCAGGAGCTCGACTGTAAACAGTTCTCCTGGCCGGACTTGCTTTCTTGCCAGATCTTCTAAAAGTAGCTCAAGATGCACAGAGTGCTGATGCAAACGTCTTTGAGTAGGACAAGAACGTGTCAACGAGCGGTTGACAGGTCGGAAGCCAAAGTGTGACGCACTAGGGTGATTGACGGTCCCGCATCTCTCTCACTGATTTATGGAAAGCTGCCTTTCTGATCCCTGGAGCCTGGGTTGCCTGGATATGGCCAGAGTGAATGTAGTTCGGTCTTCTGAAGTGGCATACCTCGTACTTCATCTGGTCACAAAACAGACGTGCAGGTCACAGATCACAAACATGACGGCGGAGATCATACAAGAGTCTCTTCAGCATCACAGCGGCGGTGATCCAATTGCTTGTGGGTTTGAGGCAGGTTGAAATAGTCAGGACCCTTTCCCTGGATAATGTAATCAGCTGGGTAGCTTTGTCCTGCTGATGGTCTGTGGGGCCAAATGTCTGTCTGACAAGCCAGGGGTGGAATGGGGCGGCCAAGCAAGCTGTTTCAGTGTTTCTCCACACGTATTTTTAATGAACCATATTACTGGACAATTAGAATAACATTCAAGTCATATAACAGGGGAACATACAGTAATGTAAGCCTTCTCTCCAAGGGAACCATTTTCAGTCGACACCTAATCCATCGTACCTGGAGGCCATCTTTGATCCCCCCCATGTTACCGCACAGGCCGGGGTCAGCCAGAGTCAGGTGACCCAAAGTCTGAGCTCCCTTGAACGGTGGCTGGCTGGCAACGTGAGTTTAGAGTTACTTCGGATCTGAACCCAGTGCCCAGCATAGAGTAAGTTTTCAGCCCAAACAGTTTCTCGGGGCAGGAGTGAAACGTGGAGGGCCAGATGGCTAATGACAGGAAATCTGGCCGTGTGACACACATACAGTCTAGATCAGTAATGAATATCTACAATTCTGAGTGCTTCGTACATGCTTAATGCATGATAAGGTATGGTGCTTTATGACTAATACAAATAATGATAGGAACATTTATTACATAAGTCACCAATCAAGATGCATCAGCAGGGCCACAGATAAAATGTTTTTAAATATTTACCAAAGGTCTATAAATGAGCTATCTATGAAATAATAAATGTTTGTGAGCTGTTTATAAATGTTCCGTAGATAAAAATGTAAAGGTTTTCCAAATGGGGTATATGACTTCAGGCACTGTACGTGTCGCAGCGTTTTGGCTGTGAGGGACATGCACGACTCTCAGACTCCTGTTTCATTACCATTTAAGCCACGTTAGGAGAACATTTCTCTACTGGTTACGTTTGTTCAAAACATTGTCTTGTTTTCCGTTTAGACAAAAAAGTCAGAAAAATCTAAATATAGTATATTAATAATAGAGTATATTATTATTATTGTTACTATACTGCTATATATAAATTACACTTCAAGGAAGCACTCATGTAGTGTTAATGGTAAGATGACTAAAAGGATGTTTTTAGAGTGTATTTTGGGTAAATGTTCCTTTGCAGTTCCCTGTCAGAATACAGACTGGTGTCCCATTGTAACTTTTAGAATCATACAGCATAATAAGATCTAATTCAGTGAACTGAGGATTTGACGCCCTGGTACACCACTGATGCGGAAGGCAATCTGAGTGTGACCTTTGACCTCACCGAGCCTTGGCGCCATACATTTTTGTAATGATGTCCTGCAGGAAAGAGCACAGCTTCACTGACTGGGTTACATAATCATCAGAGCGGTTAAGAACATTCTGGATGGATCTCTCCAAACGGTGTCCCCTGTAAAACTGAATTTATCATCTCTAGAGAGCCACAGTGCCTCAGTACAGCCGACTGCGGGATTCGGCCTGAATGTGCGAGCATTTGCAGATAATAAACACGACATATTTCAATTAGTGCGTTAAATTTCACACGAGTCAGCTGAAGCGAAACAGCTTTGAAATGAGATGCATTGGTGTAAATATACAAGACCAGAGAAATACAATACACACGTTTGCCCATATAACATAAACAAGACGTGTGGTTTGCTCCTCAAATATGTATTATGTTGTATTCCTGCTTATTACTGATTCTACATACTGTATACATTTTTAATATAATATGTAGGATTAAACCATAATTTTTTGATTATAAAGAAGTATTGCAGAACACATTTTATTATTTTATCAGGAGAATTTCGTCCCATGCCCTGGGATGAGCCGTGTGCCTGCGTACTGATGGCACAGAGTGAGTTTTGTGTCACCTGCCCCTCGGGTAGTGGGGAAGGGGGTTGTCAACCTTGCTGGCCTCTGCTATTAGGCAGAGTTTGCAATGCTGACTCACATGCAGGATGCTCCTCTGGTTCTGTTTAATTGAAATATATTAATTTTTTTTTAATGGATTATTGTTTTTTTTTTTCTTTTCTTTTTTAAATAAATACGCAAAATCAGAAATCAGCAGCAACATCAGCCTGGCAGGGTTGCTTCTGAAATGTAAACGTGCGTCAGCTCACTTTGGCAGAAGCCACGTCGAGACCTTCTCCGCATCTACTGAGGGAAGCACTCTGGGGGCTCCGGTCAGAAATCCAGCCCTGCTTGGCGACGGCGAAAAATGGCATGAAAAAAAACCATAAATCTCCTTCAACAATCTATTTTCCATGGTACGTTTTCACAGGGGACAGTTCAAGTCCTCTTGGCTGTGCCCTTCCTGTCAATGGCTGTCCTCATCCATCCATTTCATAGAGCATTATACCCGAGATCAATGTGGCCCCTGGGTAGCCTGCATCTGTGGGGGGCCACTGGGCAGCTAAGTAGCATCATATGTCCACGGCTTTGTTAGCTACTGCGGAGACCAGCGGAGCCCTTTGACTCATAGAATCAGTATAAGCAGTTTCATTTACTCCTTGCTGCAAATTTACCTCATGATTTGATGAATATTATGTCCGTCCACCATATGTAAAGGGTATTTGTCTATGTATCTGTTATGTAATAATGGACCGACAATACACAAAACCCAGCATGTTTCCTTGCAGACAAACCTCCCAGAATCCTCTGGGGCAGAGTCCAGAACAGACTCCTGGACTTCTGTAATCGGATGCAGGCCCACATCATAATAAAAGTGCACCCTGAGGAATCACCCGCGCACGTGAGCAAGGAGGCCGACAGGGGGGCCAACGAATCACAGCAAATACCCCCCCCCCCAAAACCCGGGTGCAGCACGTCACAGTAACACAATATTTACCAGAGAGTGGACACACACAGTAAATGTTTAAACACAACTTCCATATGGACCATATATAAACAGGGAGTGTTTACTATGCTGTTTAAATTCAGCACACATGCATACATACAAAATAACGATAACGCCCAGCCCCCTCCCCCCCACCTAAAACGCGGCACAGCTCCAGACGGCATGCTTCACTGAAAAGGAGGGGGAACCAGAACCTGCTTCGACACCCAATCGGGTGACGTGTAAATCTGCCAGCGGCCCCCACGGGCCGCGCATTCAGAGGAACCAGACACTGTGAAGGCACACTGAGTGCCCCCCCCAAGCCGGCACCTCACCTGACCCCCCCACCGCTCACACACACACAAGACGGAGGGGCCGCTCACCGTGCAGCCGCACCGCCGCGGAGAATCCCGTCGTACGACTGTCCTCCGCGCGATAGCCAGTGCCGGATACTGGACTGCAGGGAGTCGCTGGACGTGGCAGAATCGCTCACGCTGAAACATTCATGGGCGAAATTAGAGACGGATCAAATTCATAAGTCAAATTACGCCGGCTTCGGCCCGGGCTGCTAAAACGGCCGGCCGGCCGGCCCCCCCACCCGCGATGGCCCAGAGTAAATGAAGTAGGCATAATTATTCCCATCTTCCCACTCGACCATTGTTCCCAATGAATTTTTTATACAGGCGACCATTAGCTACAACTAATGCCAGTCAAGCCTGAGAAAAACTGAATTATTAAATCTGTCAGTCAATATCCCATTACGGGCTGCTTATGAATACTTGATTTTATTTTGTATAATTGACAAGGCTTGTCAGGTGGGGTGGCATCGATGTCAGGTCGGTTCCTGATTCGTGGCTGATATAAATATATATATCGATCACAATGGGCACGTCCTGGCGAGTGAGTTAATTGGATGTGGGGGGGATTGAGACTCTGCGACTCACAGGAGCTGTCATAAACACGTGATAAAGGGGGTGTAAGATTAGGAGGTCCGGGAGTGATAGGTCACGACGGCTAGCAGATATCGGAATACGTGTTAGCGAAAGGCAGGTGGCACAGCCGTCCGTCCGCTGCATGGCCGTCTTCATCTTTTACAGCCCCATATAAGGGAGGCTGGCGGGGAGTCATGTGACCGAGCGCATGCAGGGCTGAGCCGGCTCCGCCTCCCGCACCCGCGTCAGAGATTGATGAAAATGAGCCACGGAGCTTTTATTTTTGCTAATGCTGCTGGAAGGAGGCGTGAAGGTAGCGACGCTGACAGGGGCCGTTCGATCCGAGTTAGCGATCCGACAGAACCATCGATCGATCGGAATCCAGGCTGCTGGATCATCGCCGCCACATCGCTCCCTCATTGGGACCCGGGGCCCGGGGCGTCGACGGTCACACTGTCTGTATAAATTCCATCATGATAAGTTGAATCATGAAATATTGTACCCAACAATGAAAATCTTCACACCCCTCAACCCCCCCCCCCCCCAATAGTTCTGTTTTGGGCCTCCCTGTAGGTATAACACCATCCTGCTTTAATTATAACCCAGAGCTTGTTGTTGCCGCTTGCAGGTGGTGGTGGTGGGGGGGGGGGAATCTCCCCAAGCGCTCGACGTGCCTTTTATCGGCCGGTACTGGCAGATTATGCCAAATAAGCCCCCCCGACTTCGCGATGGTCATCTCTGACCGGCCTTTTCCAAGCAGCCAATCGAGAGAGAGCTCCAGGGGAGAGACGCACACACTGTGGTCGGTGTCGACCTGCATCATCGAGCGACGCTGTGAGAGGTTCGGGGGGGTCAAGCCACTGACAGCCTCACATACCCCGAAGATAAATGTTATCTGACTGTGCAAAACATCAGTCTACCTGTTAGTCATCGATAGGCTACAAACACCAGGTACAGAGGAAAAAAAATGACAAATGCCCTTTATTTAATTAACCCCTATTTATTTTATTTTCTGTATTTTCTTTTTGGGATGCATCATGCGACAGTCATTTCTAAAGTAGGCAAACACTGGACAATAAAGACCTTTTATTTCATTCCACCAATTCTGTAAAGGTGTTGGTGTATAAAGATGCCTGTAGAACTGCATTCATCCTCATACATAGCATCAAAGGATCTGTTTTAATACAGAATATAGATTTTTTTTCTAATGGTGTTTTGTAATTATGCATTTGGCGGGGGTGCATAGCAGAGAGTCAGTTTGATAGGGGTCAGAGGTCAGGTGTCGAGAGCCTTTTTTTATTTTCAGGCTGGACATAAAGAAATGACTCTAAGGACCAAGTAGAGAAGCGGCTATGGAATTTAAAACACCAGGATTATGGTTTATGTGAAACTCCACGGGACCAGTTAACACCCTGTTTCGTCATCCTCCTGCCATGGTCACATGACTCTGTCCTCCCCCCGGCCTGCTCCCCCAGCCTGCCCTGCACGCAGGGGCATGAGGCTACGTCCCCTGGTCAAGGTGGAGATCTGGGCTGCTGACAGCAGGGGAGTCCCTGGCTTCGAGCGGGGCCTCACCTTTGCGGGGGGCCATCGGCGGGGTCTCTGATTACCGGCCCTCACACACCTGGTGTATCAGCAGGCAGTGGAAACCGGGCCGCGATGATGAAGGGGACAGCGCACGCAGAAAAGCATCTACTACTGACGTGACACACGGAGTCATGGGGAAAATGTACATTTCAGGTCAAATCCACAGAGAGCAAGAAAAGGTAAAGAAAGGAGACTGTATGATCAGTGGGGTTCCGTAAAAACTCAGGAAGAGGAAGAGTCACAATTGGCAACATCTCAGCAAAACCATGGGTCATGTGGATGGGGGGTGGGGGGTGCCATCGGGGGCAGCCAGCTGAGCTAAACCAGCGTGTGGTTCCCCTTTCCCGTGTCGCGGACGGCGGCTGGGAGCACATGGACGGCGGGTACAGTCCCACATAAATTAGCGAGTTAGCGTTAGCGGCACCGCTAACAATATGGCCGGGGTCACCTTGCCTAAAATCATCCGTCAGCCGAGAACCTGAGACGGATTAACTCTGCGGCCCGTGTCCGGCCGGCGCTGATCGATATGCAAACACGGACGGTCCACTCCTGGGCGGCTGTGTTTCTCAACATCGCTCCTCGGGAAAAAGGGGGGGATTAAGATCATTAAAAATGCAGACGCCTTCAGCAGAAGCATAACAGGAGACGTGAGAGGGCTGAGGTGGTGTGACTGACAGCCAAGGGAAGAGTCGGAGTTATATGATTAAGAAGAATGTGCTGTAACGTTAAACACCATCCTGAGGTTTTTCTGATGCACAGCAGACTTTCCCACTGCTACTAGATGGAAACTGTGTGTGTGTGTGTGTGTGTGTGTGTGTGTGTGG
>JAODJU010000123.1:29070-47647 GCA_026776725.1 Gnathonemus echidnorhynchus | reverse complement strand
CCCCCACACACACACACACACACACACATACACGCAGGGAGATCCATGCTGCACGGGACTTGAGCGGAAGGAGATTAATGTCCTCGCCACTTCAGTTCAAAGCTGAAGATTACCACCTGTCATCAAAGCACACTGCAAATCTATCAGGCGTGGGGGGGGGTAAAATGACTGTTTGGCTGGGATTATGGTGGGAAGGTTCTTGAGAGAATAACAAAGCCACAGGTGGGGGGCTTGCGGGGGATTCCCATTCGCACGTCTCTGCCGACTGCCAGAATCTCGACTGGGGGGGCTTGGTTACGTACTGGAAGGCTGCGTTTTCTCTTGCTGTAACAAAGACGTGTCAGTTCAGGGTGAAAAAGAAACAGCTACTGGCTGGAAGCTAACCTGACATAAACAGAGTGAGGCCTGCATTCACGTGTGCCGTAGAAGAGCTCCCTCCTCAGGGCGGCCCATGAAGAAATGTGTGGTGTAGAAGAGCATCACTCCTCAGGGCGGCCTGAGGAGAGACGTGTGGCGTGGCCCCGCGCCTAACATGGGAGGGAGGCCCCTCACAGCAGGCCTTCCACGCTCCGCTTAGGAAAGAATCTGAGCTGCTAAACACTCACCACCCCGTTGCATGTCATCTGGAGAGCGTAACTCTGTCGTCCTGAGGCCTCCGTGTAAAAGAGATGCCCATACTCAAATATGACCGGCATGTGGTTTGGCCCCTGTTCATGAATCGGGGGAAGGCAGTTTCCACCCATCCGTGAACACCTGCACGTGTGGCATGTCACGTTCTGGCAGGGCACGTAACGCAGCCCTGATGACGTGTTACATGCGTGTAGTGGTTGTAGGCTACATGTAGAGTGGCCTCAGAAGAGGCCTTCTGTAGGTACGAGTACCATATTATAACTGAATTCAACCTTTTATCGTGAAACTAAAGACTAGAAAATAGATAGGGAAACACTTATCTAAGCTGTCACCCAGCATCCATCTTCCAACTGTTTGAGCAGTAAAGACATCTTAAATATGTAAATAAGCAATTCTGCGTAATGAATTAGGAAGGCCAGCTTGCTGTGATGGAGATGTGACATGGCAGGATCTCTGAAAACAACGGCAAGCAAAGGAGTAGGGTAAAAACTTTTTGATTGAAGGCGGCCATCTTAAATCCAAGAGCCCTGAAGATGGGATTGGCTTACTGTCCAGGCAGATTTACTCCAGCGGTGTTTCAGCGCTGCCTCGTTGAAGGAGTACTGCTCTGCGATCAATGAGCGTATTTTACAGGAAGGCCCTGTGTAGGCTAAGCAAAACACACACAGGAAGGCACTAAACAAACCACACACAGGAAGGCACTAAACAAAACACACACAGGAAGGCACTAAACAAACCACACACAGGAAGGCACTGAACAAACCACAAACAGGAAAGCACTAAACAAACCACACACAGGAAGGCACAGAACAAACCACACACAGGAAGGCACTGAACAAACCACATACAGGAAGGCGCTGAACAAACCACACACACAAAGGCACTGAACAAACCACACACAGGAAGGCACTAAAGTCAGGGTGGGCAATCTTATCCGCAAAGGGCCAGTGCATATATAGGTTTTTGGGATAATGTTTAGTTCAGCTGTTCAAATCCAGGTGTGAGGACTCTTCAGCCAATCAGTCCTCTAATTAGTAATCTAATTAGAGAGTTCCAGTGAAAATCTGCATACACAGTGGTTCTTTCTGGATAAGATTGCCCACCCCTGCACTAAACAAACCGCACACAGGAAGGCACTAAACAAACCGCACACAGGAAGGCACTAAACAAACCGCACACAGGAAGGCACTAAACAAACTGTACACGGGAAGGCATTAAACAAACCGCACACAGGAAGGCACTAAACAAACTGTACACGGGAAGGCACTGAACAAACAGCACACAAGAAGGCACTAAACAAACCGCACACAGGAAGGCATTAAACAAACAGCACACAAGAAGGCCCTGTGGGCACACTAAACACACTGCAAATGGCACAGCTTCATGGTGGGCTCAACAAACCACATTCAGGAATGCACTAAATGAACTGCACCCAGGAAGGTCCCATGGTGGCTTTAACAAACCACACAGGAAGGTGCTAAACAAAAGTCACAGAGGAAGGCCCCACGGTGTATTAAATAAACAGCATATACTGGGAAGGCACCAAACAAACTGCATACAGAAAACAGGAAAGCACTAAACAAACCACACATAGGAATGCACTAAACAAAACACACACAGGAAGCCAGTAAACAAACCACACACAGGAAGGCACTACACAAACCACACACAGGAAGGCCCCACGGAGCGTTAAACAACATATGGGATGGCACTAAACAAACCTCAGGCAGGAAGGCACTAAATGAACCACACACAGGAAGGCACTAAAGAAACCTCACACAAGAAGGCCCATGGTGCATTAAACTAACCGCACACAGGAAGGCACAAAATGAACCACACACAGAAAGACGCTAAACAAACCTCATACAGGAAGGCACTACACAAAACTACACAGGAAGGCCCATGGTGCATTAAACGAACCACACACAGGAAGCCATTAAACAAAGCACACAGCACAAAGTGCCGATATCCAGCAGGTTTTCCCTCCTATTTGATGAGTTACTATCTGCCTGAAATGAAGCATGGTTCATTGAAGACCAGGTTGGACAGAAAACCTGCTGGATACTACCACTCCAGGATTAGGGCTGCCTACCCCTGCACTAAACAAAACACACACAGGAAGGCACTAAACAAAACACACACAGGAAGGCACTAAACAAAACACACACAGGAAGGCACTAAACAAAACACACACAGCAAGGCCCCACAGTGTTTTAAACAAACCACAATCAGGAAGGCTCCATGGTGCATTAAACAAACCACACATAGGAACATCCCGCAGATGAACTAAACAAACTGCACGGAGGAAGATCCCAAGGTGCATTAAACAAACCACACACAGGAAGGTCCGGCAGCCCAACCACCCAGAGGAAGGCCTCCTGGATGCATCTTACCCGTCTGTCCACCCAACACTCTATGACATCATATTAACTGGGTTCTGGGGGAGTCTGCAGTGAAAAATTCACCCGCAAATGGGGAGGCATCTTGTGTCTTTCAGTCAGTTGACATTCCAGTTAACAATCACCCTTGATTAACAATCATCAGACTTGTGCAGCTCTGGTGATTCTACCATTTATATGTCTGTTCTTCAGTAAGATGAAGGACACAACTCAGGTTGAGATTGGCCAACCGAAGATGTTCTGTGGTAAAAATATGGCACCGCTTTTTAATTTGAGAACAAAGCAGACTGTGAGGTAGATTCTAGTGTGAGCAGCAAGTACAAATAGTCAATTTTTTTGCCGCAAAGGTTTTCAGGAGAGTCCTTGTTTAAAACCATTACAGCTTAATGCCATCAGCATTCCAATCAAGGACAATAGTAGCCATGGAGGCAAACTGTACCCTTCAACAGCGGAGCATACACGATAGTGTTCTGAAATCTGCATGTCTTGGCTGGGAGGGTCCGTGACTGAGGTAACATGATAAACTTACTTTACTGAAATATACTGCAAAACACTTCCAGAAAAATACTGCTAGCACTTCCAGACTTAACTCATATTCAGACATCTGTCCAATAAAATTATAAAGCCTCATATACACAAGCGACTGCATTACAGCGCAGCAAATATGTGAATATCCTGATCCCTTTGGAGTTCGCTACAAACCTGTCTTGTAAACAGACTATAGGGTGCCATGATCGGGTGTAGGAGGGCCTGAGTCCTGTGGGCTCCAACAACCCCGTAGGCTCTAACAACGCAGTACCTTAGCATCCCAAATAAGCGTGTAAATAAATCCCTTAGAGGAGATGAACATATGGGACCAGGTTAGGCACCGGCATAGTATAATTTTAAACGCTGGTTTGTTTTATTGTTTTAAAATATCCTTCTTCAGTGTTGCTTTATGTATCCCGTGCAGATTGATAGGCCAGCCTAGTGCCCTACGCTGCTGGGGATTGGTTCACGCATCCCGTGCAGATTGATAGGCCAGCCTAGTGCCCTACACTGCTGGGGATTGGCTCACGCAAACCATAGCATGTCAGGAAGCAACAATCTTTGAAATAGCACTTAAATTGTGCTATCTTTATTTTCATTGCACAAATACCATAGCTATTTTTAATTACGATTGTTAATAATAATAATAATAATAATAATAATAATAATAATACATGGATAGATAATAATAATAATAGACTTGAATATACAATTAAAGGTCATACAACCCCAAACTAATATGACAGCCATAAGCAGACTCTGCACAGATATAGATAATGTCATCTGTTGGATTCCTCATTATAATGACAGTAATAGTTTCTACATCAAAATTACACATTGTCATTATAAATGTCACAGGCATTGCAAATTATATTAGTTAAATTCTAGGTCTTGTCTACAGCTACATCCAACTATGAATATGGATGCTTTGCAAACGGATCACTGTCCTCATCTTAAACACAGTCTGCTGGCTAATGTATCATAATTGAAATCACTTGAGGTAAAGCCTAACAAAGCATGTTTATGAAGGTTAAACTGCAGAATATTGAATTATATCGTAAATGGCATAAAATTGTTCTGCTCCCTGACGTGGACAAAAGTCCTGTATTCCTCTGGCCATTCTACAGGAATGAGGATTTTCATTCGGTAATTGCTGGCAATGAGAAGGAGCATGTCCGGAATGTTATATTTAACAATGAGGGGGGAGCAGATAGCGACACGCACTGGAATGGAAGCCCACACACTGCGATTCATTTGCCAAGAATCTGCAGAAATAAGTGACAGTGAAAACTGGAGGACAAGGGGGTCAAGACAGCTGGTTCTCTTGGATCTCCAAAATGGCAGGGGGGCAAGACAACCTTAGTGGACATCATCATGTAGGGCTGGTCACGACCACACTGCTTGGTCTGAAATATGTTCTTGTGGAACAGACCCATAATCACTGCATTTCTGCCTGACATTCATGCACAGGATGGCGTTCATAGTTATCACACGTACCACACTAAAGACGCAGTGATCTGAAAGGCCAGACCTCCTTGGTGACCTGTATGCAGTCAAGTACCGTTAACATGTTTTGTTGGCACCGGCAGAGAAGAAAGGGGGAGTGGTCACTGTCCTGCCTGCCAATCATCATGCCAGTGGCCATCACACCAGTGTGCTCATTGGTTAATCCAATTTCCAGACTGTATGGTGTGACGTTCCTTTCTGATGTGTTAACTTTCTCGCATTTATATTGTTTTATTGCATCAACTAATTACTGAGACCAGTCACGGGCATCAGTGACTCGTTTTAGATGTTGCAGAGAAGACATTTGTAAGGGGCAGGTTTAAAGCATAATTTCATTTTGTAGGCCCAGAGCGATATATTCAGAGCAGAAATAAGATAATTATATCTGTCTCTTGGAACATTCTCAGCATGTATTTCTGTAAAATGGACAACTTCCTTCCTTTTATGTTTAATTCTGAGACTGTTTATAGAAAATTCTGGTTTTAAATAAAATAGCAGATTATGACATGAAAGTAAAAGCAGTTTAGCAAAGATGTATGGTTTAACAAGGGGTTGTGTGTTTCTTAAAAAAGTTTCCAAAAAAAGCTAACACAGCCTTTTTATAACCTAGCCTCCTGATTCTTTTCTGTCCGTAAGATTTTAAGATACATTACTTCTTAATTATTTAATTGTTTACTTCTGCTTCTCTCATTTTTCCCATTTCAATAGCTGTATGTCTTACAAGTTCCTTCAGTTACTGCGTCCTGTGTACTTATGTAAGTCGCTCTGACTGCGGCCGTCTGCCAGAAGCCGTGAATGTGTATATATTTGATTTTCGTTTTGGTGAAATTTTTTCCTTGCCCCGTGTTTAAGCCACACCCACAGAAAGCCATGTTCATTTTGGGGCATCACAAAAGCAACCACCAGAATATTTTCCCAGTCACCTCAGCAGCTAAGTCCTATGGAATATAGTGATGCACCGATCAAGAAATTTCTGGCCTATACCGATAGCCGATGATTTCGAAAACACACCGATGCCGATTGCTTGGGAGATTCTGCTTAAATAACTTTAAAGGGACACTACACCCATAAATATATGAATTTTATTCCAAAAATATGAAAAAGTATTAATTTTTTTGGTAAGAAAACACCAACTCTGGTATACAACAGTCCCAGAGCACTATATTTTATAACTGTATAGATCGTATATATTTATAACATTTATGACAGAGAAGGGCTGATCATCAAGTGTGATAAACTTTTCTGAGTAATATCTTTTAATTTCTCCCTGTCAGCACAGAATTTTCTTTTGCTATCAAAGGCTTGCGTCACTGGCGGTCTAGCGTTATTCGGCAGTACTGCAGCCTTTATCAGACAGAATCTGTTTTTCTGAAACTCTTCATACTCTTCACTGTCTCGCCTTAAGGTGGGCAATCAAATTTTTGCGTTGAAATGTTTTTTAGTAGATCCTCCTCGCGAAGTTTTAGCAGAGCAATGTTTGCTAAATGCATTTCTAATGGCATTTTCCCTTAAAACATTAAAATAATGCCACACAGCAAACATTTTTTCTAACTGTTTAGTACTCAGGTGTGCAAAGCAGCATTGACTGAACAATCGGCGCTTCTTCTCATGGAAACACAGGACAGAGGCTGAATCTATTTTAATCCATGATATTGCTGCACCATAACCCCTGATTGCCCCCCTGCCCCCTGCTTTCTTTCTAAAAGTACAAGACGGTCTCCCGCCGAGGGGTGGGTGGCACAGTCGTGCCATCATATGCTTCAGCTTGTCACCCTGAGCCAATAAGCGAGTGGTATGGGGGCTCTAAAATCCCTTCATACCACAAGCCTGGAGGTTTTCTCAGTTACCAGTTAGGCAGGGGGAGGTGACACTGGGGGGTGGGGGGCACAGTGCGTCAGTCGTCCCCAGCACTCTTTTTGCTGACTGCCTTGCTGCGTAGTTACAGCACAGCACGTTAGAGAAATCTCCCGCAATATGAATAATTCCATATCTATATAGGAACACCAAAACACCTTTCCAAATGGTCACTTGATTTTAAAGATGTGGGTGTTTCCCAATATGCCTACTTGACCGACCTCGTGCTCTCGCGTACCCGTTTTATGTCATCTTCCATTGCCAAGACCAGTTCCAATACTAAGACAGAAGTAGAGGGGACGGTAAAAATCATTATGTTTTTCTTGCCCCGTCCCAAATATCAAGGATACATCGAGCATCCTCGTCAAGCAAGACCAATGCCATGATTCATTGCGACCCAAGTTCGTTCTTGGAAGGCAAGTTAACAAGACCGGTCTTCTCAAGAACACAAGTACGGTCTTTGCCTTCTGGGTATTGAGAAACACAGTTTCCACAAGAAGCGTCCGTGCCTTAGACAAAACTGTGACCTTTAAATGTAGGCATTTTACACATGATTGACGGTGTGACTTTCGACTTCTATGAATGTACGAAGTACAGCAGGGATAAGCCCTAAGAGGGCAGAATCTGCAGAAGTTAGTGTACTGCTTCGTTTCGGTTGTTTTGTATGGTTACCCTGTGTGTGTGTGTGTGTGTGTGTGTGTGTGTGTGTGTGTGTGTGTGTGAACCCAATATCTTAGTAAGGGAAATCTGAGAAATAGTTTTACTTAATTTAGTTAGTCGGAGACGTTCAGAATGCGTGAGTGTGCACTTTAATATTTGACATTTGAGAATTTGCTGAAATTGAGACTTTTTTAGAGAATAGACAAAGACGATACCCTGCCGTTAATGCACACTATGCGTTCATGTCAATTTTCATTTTAAAATGACAATTATCTTTCTTCTAAACAGAGACGATTGTATAGCTTACGGCAAAACACGGGGAGCGATTAAATTGTTGCCGATTTATGTTATATTTTATCTCTTGGTCTGCTCCGTGCGCGGGTGGAAAAGAAATATACAGTATATCAAGTTTGTCTATATGGGAGATGGAAACATCCAAGCGCCGGGGATAAATAAGAGACTTACCTGTTTGATTGCAAGTCCAAACCAAAAGCGACACTCACTGATAGGACTGACGGTAAAACAAACCTAGGAGCGTCAGCTTAAAACGTGCCCGCTCTGTTTTTCCATGACATCCCCCTGATATTTAAAGATGCTTTCGGTATTCATAACTGTACTAAAAGCCCTTAAGGATATTTGCCAACATCAATATAAAAAATAAAGTGGCCCGTCTTCTAAATATTATACCCTCTCTGCCACTGATATCTCGAACTTGAAAACAGCCAAATGTAAACGTGCACTTTTATTCCCCAGTACTTCATTTTCCATTTTTATCCCCAGCAAGTGCCTCACAGTAGGAGCAAACAGAACGCATTTAATGTCTATTTCATTACACACGCATACTGTTGACTGTCAGTTAACTTGACCGCCCATTTGTCCATCTGATTTATTGGCCAAGCTGCATTTCAGTTTAGCAAATACCAGAACGGTTTGCCTCCATGCACACGGCATACACAGTGCAATGAGAAAGATTTCGTGGTTGTAACTTTCATATTCTGAAATAGGCCTATGTTTCAATAGGCAGCCTATTATCTCTACGACGCGCTTCTACTTACGCGGTGAAAGTAAACTAAAAAAAAAGGAGGAAAAAAAAAAACTACCGCACGGTTTCTCTTCTGCGGTTTAAAGGACTGAACATGTCCTAATAATAGTTTCTTGATGGCCATCTTGAGTACCAAATGCTAGGTCGGGCGGATTATGAAGAGAGATTGCTCAGAAGATAAAACGGTGCTGGTTCTTACGTGCGAACGCAATATAACCCTCTTTAGATGCTGAAGTGCAGAGGAGGCGGACTATCTTAAAGCCTCCTACTTGTGAATGTCCTGCTGTGGAGTTTTCGTCTTTTTTCCTTTAATATTATTTGCAGGTCTCACGTTAGAGATGCATTCCCGTGCTTCATCACTGACTTAATGTGGATGTAATTGTACTGTTAATTTTTTCTTCATATTAAGAGCGGTAGAGAGCCAATGTTTCTCGTATTTAATGTTTATGTTATTGCTTTACCTTTGCTAGGAGAACTATCACCCCCAAGATAGGTCACGCAGCGATCATGCCATTTTTATAGATTTAATCACTATTATTGTCTCAGAATCGGCCGCTCGACCAGTCGCCTTCCACCCCCCATAGGATGACCGCGTTTATTATGTAAAGCCCCGTTCACTTTAGAAGAAAGTGCTTTTTACTGCACTGAGAGTGTATGTGAGGGAGTGTGTTTAGGTATAGCCTAGTAGGCGAATGATCTCAGCCTCTCTTCAATATTAAAGATCAGTTAATATGTATAAGATAGAAGGTTCGTCTGTTTAGTAGTTTGCTACTTGTCGGTAAGATCTGCTGTACAGGAGATTGATGTGTTTGTGACTGCTTATTTCAACACACAGTATTAATGTTTGACCTGTGTGATTTGGGGGAAAAAAGATTAAGTAGCCCCTTTATCAATTTGAGCTTATACGGTTTTTAAAACGTTTCGCTACATTTGAAGCACAGTACTGAGCTGCTGCCGCGCAACTTGCAAACAGCTCTTTGGGGTTTGGCGCTCTCTCTCTCTCTCTCTCTCTCACACACACACACACACACAAACAAACAAACACCTGTGAAGGTTTTATAAGACAATAATGCATAGCATACGCACTGCTGTGTGTGGTTTATAAAAGTATGCCAAGAAACAGAATTCCTTAAAATATGTTTATCAATTAGCGCAGTCTAACAACAGAGGGACTGAATAATGATGTATTTTGAACTGTTGAAACTGGTAGTTGGCATACCTGATGTGGCTGCATGTCTCAATTTCAATGTCCTCCAGATCGATTAAGAAATCTCAAACTTCGTAGAATGAAACTTGTCAGTTAGAGGGAATATGCGTAGGCAGAAAATGAAACGCCTGCAAGAGGTTTCACCAGCTGTCTTCCTGAAACTTAAGATATCGCCGTGAGACCAAAGAATAGCGCAAGACAGACGGACGGAGCGCCGATTCTCTGAAAACTGACGCTGCCCCTAACAAGCATCAGCATTATTCTCTATCGGAAAGTAACGCAAATAATCATATTGCCATATCTGAATAATTAAACATTTAGTAATTATTACAAGACACCTGTAAAACGTAATGATTTACTCCCACACATTGAGTAAATGTAAGATTTTAGCTGGCAGCGAGTACGGCATGTCCTGAGCTGCATCTTATTCTGCAGTAACATTAACCGCCTACCTTCCTTTTGTTAAAAGGTAATTGGGGTATAACCGGTAAACTGGATACCGCGGTATTCTGTGGCCGAAGGAAACGCCATAGCCATGCGCTGTTACCCAGGGAAGGCACCGCGGATGCCAGTGTGTACTGCACTATTAATAGGGCGATGCCAAGCAAACTTTTCTTCTACTGATATTAAAGGTTTACTTGCCATTTTTTCTACGTAGCCTGTCGGAAGAGAAGGTGAAGTGCTCAGCAGACCAGTCCCAGCGATACGAATCCAGTAAGCGGCTCTGCATCTATTCACTGGGTAGCAGGGAACAAGGGCACCCTGCTAAGCTACTGAAATGATCACGTTTTTTCTTCGTGTCTTACACTTAGGCTAGCAGTAATGAAAGCCCGCCAAAAACGCCAAACACCGTCTATGTAAAAAGGCTGTGATTTTAGGCAGGGATTATCAACAGAAAAAAAAAACACGTAAAGGTGGGAAATGGGCTGGGCTTTACACTGAGGCAGCATGTATAACGAAAACAGGCATCCTAAACACAACTGATCCGGATCTTCTTCCAATAAAACCAGTAAAGCACTGCCATCCAGTGCCACCTGCGTCACTTCCGTTAAGGTATTCCCCCACGCCGCATTGCTGCCGGACGTTGTGACGTAAGCAAGCCGTTCTACGTGGCGTCATGTCACAGTCATTTATGGGCGACTGGAGCATTACGCTGTGCGAAAAGCTCAAAAAACAGTAGTAAGTTAAAGACGGATAATAAGTTTTACCAGTAAACCTACGTTTTTTATCACACTTTGAATGCCCTTTTTCTGGGAAAGCAAGCAGGTAAACTCCACAAAACGCTATATGTAATGGAAAAACACTAATATCATTTAAAAATAAATGATAGCAGAGAGTTAGAGAATAAATTATAGACAAACCCTACCTCCAAACATGCAAGGACTTAAACACACCCTTAAGTTAGGCCTATATAAAGCAATGCATTTTTAAATAAAGCAATATATCGTTTTTACTGTATCTGTATTAGAAAACAAGCATACATATTTCTATTTGTCTGTTTTTTTATTTTATCATTTTAGACAACACATTTACAAAAGTTGTCTCTTAACAGCACAAATGTCAAAATAGCAGCCCATGTCAACTCCTACTTCACGTTCCACTCTGTCATGCCAAAGTCCCAAACAAAACGTCACAATGGTTTTGTTTCGATCAGATGAAATGACATTTATGTCTTTATTTGAAAGAGACATTTATATCTGAAGTCTGTAATTTAGAAAAAAAAAGATCAATAAAATGTTGGGGCTATTAAATATATTTTTTTATACCCGCTTTTTTCAATATTATAAATACTAAAGACACCGGACATTAATATTACACAATGTCAAGGGACTAGATGTAAAGATTAAAATAGTTCAAACATTTTTCAAGTTCTCTACTTTATGAGAAAAAATATTAGACGAGCACTAAAACAATGTACTTTTTTTCTCGTAAATCAGAAGTTCTCCTGTGGAAGAGCGTACACCGGTCAGGACGTGACTCAGCCAGTCTCTCTCCGGGTGTTCCCTGAGAGACGTGCCACTTCCTCATCTCAGCGATACAAACAGGAGGCGAGCCCATCACAAATGCCTATATAGTCTTTTTTTTTTTTTTTTTTTAGAAAAAAAAAAAACAGAAAAGAAGCCTCGGACGGAACTGGTACGAACCAAAGCAGCACCATGCAAGTCTTGCAAGACAACCGATTTCCAGACAAGAAACGCGTTCCTCATGTGAGCAAAATGGTGAGGGGAGATGAGACCAAGGTAAAGACAGACCAATCGCTAACAAATATCGAACACTATCGTTCCAAAACCAAAAACAAACAAAAATGTCACCTGTACATACTATCATACATACAGTTCAAAGTGGTGTCGCAGTTGATTTTAACATCTTAATGCAGTCTGTCCGTCCCTGCATCCCTCACCAGAAAGCTTGCTTTAATTGATTCCGATTTCTTTGTTTTCCTCGATAAACCTAGAGAAGGGTCGTGCCACGCCCATGTCCATACCAACTTTCTCAAGCCCTGTCATGGGGGGGCTGCCTCCCGTACGTGCCCTGTCCATGCCCCCAGAGAGCCCCCCCAGTGAGGGAATTCCTCCACCACCCAAACCCACAGGGAGCTGGGTCACACCTCCGTTCTGGATGACGGAAATCTCGTTATTCTTCATAGCTAGCCCGTTGGAGATAGCGGCCGCGTACTGGTTCCAGAAGCCCGGGTCCACGTTCATGGCTCTCGCTGCTAGGTCCTTCTGGAACATCTCACTGAACTTGATGGCATCGCCACCCAGCAGGGCCATGGGGTTCTCCACTGAGAGACGACGCCCCCTTCTGGCCGGGGCATTATTCCACATGTGGGTGCCCATGTGAACCTGTGGGTGAGAGGACAAGAAGGTGAAAACACTGGAATAAAGCTCACAACATGGGAGAGTACTACCCAGTACTTGATCAAGAGATAGATACAAAAAAGATATGGCAGGCCTCAGTACTTAAGGTGCTACATAATCCAAAGCCTCTGATTATAACCTGACATGAGAGGCAGGAAAATACACGTATGAATAATGTGATACGGCAGTTTTATGTCCATCTCGTTCGTATGACTGTGGTTCCTCGCACTGTGGTTATTCTGGTATATAACAAAAAGACAAAGGCTGTAAACATATTCTTCCAAGGAGTACTTGATGTCAGGGAAATGCACTCTGCCTGTTAGAAAGAAGTGACCCAAAATCTTGTTGTGAGCTACGTCGTGTCTGTGAAAAGTGCGTCACCCTCACAAGGGAGAAACAATGGGATTCACCCGCAGGTGGGCTTGTGCCACATCAGATCAAGTGGAGCGGAATGAAAAGCTTGGGGGGGGGGGGGGGGACAGTGTGAAACGGGCCCAGGCGTGGTGAGTCTGCATCTGTGTTACACAGAAATGTACTACAGTGGACGCTCCCTGTGAACCGTGTTCAGCGAGCCGTGTCACGGTCTGAAGCCAAACACGTTTCTCCACACTGCTGTCAGCAACTGGCTTGATCAGCTAGCAGTGTCACGGCTGTTTGGGCGCGTGTGTCCACGCTCTGTACGTGTTACTACTGTTTTAAAAACTCAGAACTCTTAGTTTTATCGCTTTTATTATTACTGCAGCGACCGACTGCAGTTTGTGAGCTAAACAACTGTGTTTTGGCAAATATATTTTAAAAAAATGTGAAATGCAGGGAAACCGTAACATAAATGGAGGGTTACAAATATAGTTATATAGATGGATAAGCTGAACATTGTAATTATATTAATTTCATCTTTTACTATTACACATATACTGCAGTATTAACACTATCACAGGGACAGAGCATTTACCATGTATTTGTATTGAAACCTGTAAATAAAAAACGTAAAATATATATATGCCTTTTATCCTGTTGCTTTAAAATGTTTATATATTAAGTTAATAATGTGTATCAGTAATAATTATTACTGAATTTATAATGCGTGTTAATGTATGCAATATGTATGACTAGACACAGCAGAACAAACATACATACTGGTACTAGGTGAAATAAAGGCGATTCTGATTGTAATGTAAGCATACAGGGTGCTGAGCTGAGCTGAGCTGAGCTGAGCTGAGCTGAGGTGTGTGCGGCACAGTCTCCATGCTGGCGCTAACGCGACTCGCTCCCGACGCACCTTCAGGTTTCCTTTAGTGGTGAACGCGCGGCCGCATATGCTGCAGCCGAAGGGCTTCTCGCCCGTGTGCGTGCGCTCGTGGATCTGCAGCGCACTGGCCGAGGAGAAGTTCTTCCCGCACGAGTGGCAGTTGTGTTGCTTGGGGGTCCGGCGGGGCGGCGGGGGGGCCAGCATGGGGGCCAGGCCCGGGCTGACGGCACCCGTCGGGGGCGCGGGCACCTGGATTCCCAGGGAGAGGTGGGGGCCCTCACTCACCGACGCTGGCTTGCTATGTCCGTTCACCTCGACCTTGATGAGGCTGGGTGCCGTGGTAACCAGGCTGGGTGTGCTTTGTGTTGTACCTACAAAACAGCTCTGTTTAGATGCTTCGACACTGTTCGATAAAAAAAAGGCCCCGTAAATGGATTTCTCTATGTGCTGCTCTACGAAAGCATTGGTGGCTGCTTCTCAAAACCCAAAATTTTATCAGAGACGTAAACAAGAATGTCTGTCATTGAAACGGCTGTACTTGTTGCTATTTTTAGCTCGTTTGAACACCCAGCACCATCTGAAACTGAGATGGAACTTTCTGAAAGCAAAGTTCACTCTGGGACACTTATGATCGCAGACCTTGTGAGTAAACAGGCCGGATCTACTCAGAAGGACCGTGACTGTAAATTATTTCATATAATCTGAATTATAGGGCCTTGGCACAGAGTTCCTAAAACTTACCACGTTCTCGGCTGAGGAGCAGCATGCCAAATTGGGTCTCCTCTTGACTGAAAGACCTGATAGGCTGGGTCGCTGTCAGATCAAGCGCCCCGCCGTTTTCGGATGCGGACACTGGGGACGGGGTGTCGGACTTCTCAGACTTCACTGCCATGACTGTGTCTGGCATCTCTTCTGTATTGGGTGCCCCTGGAGACTTAGACCGCAGGCTCTCAGAGTGGCTGTGGGCTGGCGAAAGGGCGTGCATGGAGTTGGAGGACTCTGAGAGGGCGGGGCTGCCAGCACTCTGGCTCTCTAGATCACCAACCGCAGAAGAAGAGTCATTAGTCAGGCGGTCACTCTCTAGAAAGCCGTTCTCCATTGACTTCAGCCCAAAGGAGTGGGTCATGTTCACAGTGGAGTCAATCATCTTCATTTGATTTTCCAGGGCTGCAATGCTGGAGATGACAGAGGGGGGAGAGCTGGGGGACATGACCGAGTAAGAGATCAGAGGTTTGGAAGGGTCCAGCTCCCCCTCCCTGAAGTCAGCATCTTCCTCCATGGACTGCTCCATCTCATCAATCAGTTCATCGTCGTAGTTGCTCATTGCATCCAAGCTCTTCTCATCCAGAGAGAGGTCCGTATCCATGTCCTGGAAGCTGTCGGGCAGAGGTGTGTTGGGAATCTGGCCGCCCATGTGCATTCGGATGTGCTGCTGTAGGACCACAGCATTGGTAAACTTCTTCTGGCAGATGGGGCAGGAATGCTGGACCCGTAGAGGCGGCTTGGACCTGTGGACTCCGAAGTGTGTTTTGAGGTTGCCCTTGGTGGTGAATGCCCGGCCACAGATCTTGCATTTGAAGGGCCTCTCCCCAGTGTGAATGCGGTAGTGCATCTTCAGGGCACTCTGACAGCTGAGGACACGGTGGCAAATCACACACTGGTTTGGGTCTGTCATCTTTTTGTCAATGTTCTCAACCAGCTGCTGTAGCTTCGAGGTCTCTGAAGTTTGCATAGAATCTAGAAGACCCCCGAAGGGAAACTTAGCCTTAAACTGGTCCGACATTAGTGGGACTATAGCACTGGAAATGGACGAGGGGGGGGTGACAGGTTCTGTCACCTGTGTGGTTGCCGCTGTGGTTGTAGTGATGGTGGCTGAGACAACCACTTGGGTCACTGTTGTACAGCTCTCTCCTGGACGGACTGTGCAGTTTGAGGGAAGGAGGATTCCCTCTGGCTTTAGGACGGGAGGGCCGTCAACTCCAAGGTTAGGCTGTGAGGACTCTGAAGCCATAGGAGTGCTGGGTTCAGCCCCTAGGAGGTTAGGAGAAAGGGAAGCACACTCACTGGAGGCTGGGGATGGCCTCTGTGGTGATCGACTCAGGGGAGTAAGACTTGGAGAATCACTGTAGCTCCCCATGCTAGGAAGAGTGGGTGGCAACTGGAGGCCCACTGATGTAGGAACAGTCGGTAGAACGGGCTTGCTGTCCAGCCAGGTCGTGACGGGCTTTTCGGGGGGCAAAGACATTCCGTACGGTATGCCAGAGCTAGTGGGCACGTTGTCGAGGTATTCGGGAACTGGGTAAGGATTCATCTGAATGTGAGGGTACTTCTCTTTGTGCCTCTGGAAGTGAACCTTCAGGTTCCCCTTGGTGGAGAAGCGGTTGCCGCAGATGTTGCACTTGAAGGGCCGCTCCCCGGTGTGCGAGCGCAGGTGGATCTGCAGGGCGCTGTCGCTGCCGAACACCTTGGCACAGAACCGGCACTTATGTTTGAAGAAGGGATCTTCTGAGCTGGGCTTGGTGTCGAACACGGACACGTTGGGTGGCTTCCCCTTGCGGTGCTTCATCAGGGCGGCAAGCGGGTCCAGCGCATTGGCTGTGGCGGCGATGCTGGCCAGCGGGTTGGGGAAAATGACGCTGCTGGAGGAGCTCTGAGGTAGGAGTGGAAGGCTGGAAGGTGGACTTAGGATGCTGCCGTGGGCCAAGGATGGGGGGCTTGAGGAATTCCGTGATTGGCTGCAACCGCTGCTGTTTGCATTTGTGACCGCGCAGGAAGGCGGAAGCAGAGAGGACACCAAACTGCAGCTGGACGGGGGGAGGCTGGGGGCAGCCGAAACCAAAGTGCTGTTGGTTATTCCGGGAGCAGGGGGCCCAGAGCCTGTCTGGGACGAGAGTGACTGTGGTCCTTCTAGAGATGAGGCTAGTGAGATGGAGGGCTGTCCACTGGCAGCTGATGGGACCCTGATGGGCAGCTGGTGGACTGGAGGGGTGATGAAGCCCTGCAGCTGAAGCTGACTGGTAGCAGGGATGGAGGGCGCCCCCTGGGGGATGCCGACGGGATTGAGGACCGGTTGCATGGGCTGCCGGTTCATCATGGCCACTTGGCTTCGGATCTGCTCAATGAGTTGGAGCTGGTGGATCTGCTGCTGCTGCAGGGCCATCAGCTGGTCCAGGATCATGGGGATGGCTACGGTGGAGACTCCACCAGGGCCCACGCGGAAGCTCTGGGAGAACTGCGCCACGGCCACCCTGGTGCTCTGCAGAGTCTCCAGGGTCACGTTGGTGCTCGGCATGCTGTAGACCGTCACAGAAGGCGGGGTTGCAATCTGAGGTAGTGGGGCATCGGGTTCCGGTGAACCGGCTGGCTCCTCTGGATCGGCGGGCTTCTCAGGAGACCGCTCCACCTCCATGGGCTCATCCTCCTTCTCTGGGGCAGCTTTCAAGACCGACCCTGCCATTGCCTCAGCACCTTCATCACCCTCTCCTGGTGCAGCGCCTTCGTCCGCATCCTCGCTGTCACCTGGCTCACTTTGGCAGCTGCCGGCCGGCGACGGCTGACCTGTGAAGTCCTGGGGGTCGGGTGTGGCCTCGTCCTCATTGACTATGAGCACCAAAGGGTTTTTGGTGCAGGTCTTCAGGTGCTCGCAGAAGTCTGACCACTTGAAGAACTCGGCACAGCACTTGTCACACACGTGGGTCTCCTCACTGCCGCTCCGGCTCTCGTTCCCACTGTCGCCATCATCCACTCCCTCTCCTGGAGCTGCATGCGTGTCCCAGGATGAAAAAAAAGGGGAGAGAAGAAAAAGGGGAGATATTCATCAGCCATTCAGAGCAAACATCCTTGCTGAGTGTTAATCTCTTCCTACGTCTCCAGTTCCTGCCCTTATACCCTGCTAATAATTGTCTTTGCACAATCCATCATATTATGAAGGGCCTATCAGTCGTGAATACTGCCGCTTAATGAAATTCCATAGAAGCTATCGATTTCCAATATTTTCATCGAATTGTAAAGTATGCCGTCTGTTGAGTGCAGATTAAGTCTTTGATGGACTCATTAGGAGTCCCCTCGGCTCTCAAGTGTCCTGAGATCCGCGCCATTTGGAATTCCTCTGCTGATTCCTTCGACAGGGCCGCAGTAATGTATAATCGTCGCGTTTAAAACGACGGACCGGTTCGATCTCTCAGACTTCTACAAATAGGCATGACAGGGCCATTTTGAAATAGGTTTACTCAACTTGTTAATCAAACAGGAAATAAAGCACGCGTGTCCTTTAGCCGCACAAACAGCAGTAGGCAGCTGTGTTACTCAGAGAAAGACGGATTTTCTGTGTTAGCTTGCTACTCACTGCATCCTATTTGCTCCCTAAAAAGAGGCTCAACAAATTACATGGTAGAGCCGTGGTACGACGGTCACTAATTAGTCACACATGTTTAATCAGTCCTGTAAGAGGCTACCCCCTCGCTGTGCTGTTACTGCCGACCGGGCACCATCCTCGAGCCACTTGATCGAGCGCGCTGGCGTGCGTTAATGGCAGGCTGGGACGTGAGCATGCGGCCTCCACAGCGCATGCAAGCAGCCGGCCACCTGAAACACCGGCAGCAGTAATGGGAAGGGCAGGGATCTGCAGGGGGGGGCGGGACT
>JAODJU010000121.1:58936-79782 GCA_026776725.1 Gnathonemus echidnorhynchus | reverse complement strand
GGGGGGGGGGGGGGGGGGGGGGGGGGGGGGGGCTGGGGAAGTAAAGCCTCTGTAAAACAGCCCTAGCAACACTGCAGATTGAGGCACCAGTGTGGTTAAGAGTTCGCATGGGTAGTTATGCATGTATAATGTTTTGGAGGCGGGGGGGTGATGAATGGAAATTTCCGGCAAGTCCTTCAACACATGGTTTGGTGTGCGTGTGTGTGTGAGAGAGAGGTTTTGTAAATGCGTCTGTAGTTTTGATCAGGCCTGAAAGGTCACTCTCAACCCAGCATGACCCCTGTGGCTCTATTCCAAAACTATTATTATTAAAATAAACAGAAGAGAAGGTTAAGTCTAAAACTAGAAAAAATTGATCCAATAAAAGAATTGAATAGGATGTTCTTACGAAAAATATTATGCATGATTCCATTATTAATGTACGAATTTCTGGTGACGTGTGTGTGTATGTGTATGGTGATTTAGGTATGGATGTATACAACTTGATTTAATATAAATGTATTGCAGGAATCTGATGAATGTTGCCCAGGAGCTTTACCAACGTGCCCTGAGACTGCTGCGCACGACCTTGTAAAGACCTCTGGACTGCTTTTGTATCGAGAGGATTAATAATCTTTCATGGGATGAGAAAATGCCATTTCAGTTTATTTTGCTTCGACGTCAACTGCGGCTCCTTATTGCCCTCTCTTGGACAAACTGTGTAACCGCGATAAGTTCATATAACTATGCCTGTATTTAAAACGCCTATTCAGGCTGGAGGCAGAGTGAGGAGTCCAGTCCGCTCGGAGACCAGACAGGTGAAATTCAGTTTTTTTTTTTTGTTCCTTCAACTGCAAACGTGCAATCTCTAGAAACTTGAATACACTGGTCTGCACAGGTAGGACAGTGATTTCAAAGCATATGGTTCTGACAGCATGCGGTGTAACTGTCAAGAGACAAAAGATGAATTTTAGCTTTTTAACACATGCATTACACTAATAGCGTCTTGGGATCTCATTTTAACTACACGGGTTGGATTTTTTTTCAGCTACATTTTCACATTAAAAAGATGTCCAGTAATTGCATGTTCGTCAAGCGGAGCTCATGACCACGGTGTAACCAGAGAAATTAAACTTGATCTCAATTAATTCAAACTGTTGGTTGGTTATTTCAGTTCATCAGTGTCATTATTTCAAGAACAATGAAAACCATCCCGTGCAATTAGCTTTCCCCGTAAATTCCAGTGTGTCAACATGAGATGAAATATATTTATTTGTACGTACAGACATTCACGTTTTATTGTTAAATTACAATTATTCGTCGGAAAATGAGACGTGCTTCGCTTTCTGGCGAATGAAACACAGAACAGCTTTGCATATCATACTATGGAAGAATAGACAAGAAAAAAACTTAAGAAATATTGTCGCCAAATCCTAATTACTTTAATTGCCTTAATCTAAATTTAAGGCACTTTAACCTATTATACTTTGCTCTGAAGATGTTTCTGGGAATGCAACACGGAGCGGTGGGTCAATAACATAAAACCACTTCTACAACATGACGTTGACTTTGTATATAACCTTTTCCATGAAAACCATTGTAACCAGTCACACCGTCCTCCAAAGACCTCCAGTCCTCCTTCACGCGTCATTATTTTCAGACAGCATACGTCACGTGACCGTGTAACAAAATGACGCATTTTGTTGACGTATGGATGGTGCCGTCAGAAAGATGCGACACCACATGACTTTGCTGTAATTACCACAGAGCCGGGGAGTGGTAGACATTTTAGCATGTATCGGCAGGAATCCATTTGACAAAGGAAGCACCGAAAAGAAACGAGTAGGATTTCTTCTACGAGCCTGTGGCTACATTTGTGCTCTTGTGAAAATAATTAACATTAGAAGACTAATTTGTACTTTTTCTTGTTCGAAAAATATTAATTCACTCTACCCAACATCCACGGTAGACATGGTGCCGGAAAACGGAATATATAGCTTAAACAATAAGTGAAGAAGTAGAATGACTTAATTTTAGGTCAGTTAACTCTGGCATAACTATTTGGTAAAACAAAATGAATACCCCAGACACCACTATATACAAGCTTCAAAAGATTTTGAAAGGTGGAAGTTTACGGAATGAATGGTTTCGATAGTTATAGAAGTTCGACCAAAAGTACACAACGCTACTAATATCATTAAATATGGAAACCACCTGTTTTTTTAAAAAGTAACAACACGGATTGAAACATCGTCTCTATGAGTAACTAATTAAAGTGGCCCTATAGCTGCAGCATCGACCCAGTTGTATTGCTAACCTATTACTTGAATCAAAAGGTATAATCCAAACGTGTTTGACGGGAGCCTTTCTGGTTTTAGGGCCGAGACGCCCGCCGCCCGGGACACCACGCCCCGGTGTATCCTTGGGTTTCCGGTCCCCCCAGTTCCTGTCTCTCCGCATGTGACATGGACGGCTAGCAGGCGAACTTTTCTGCGCGCTCTCCGTGTCTCAGCGCCCGGCCGGTGTCATGGGCTGTATAGTGAAATAACCAAGTCCATCCTCAAGCCACGGCACAGGTAGGCGACATCCGAAAGCTTCATTTCGCCGTCGACTCAGGAAAGCTCGCTCTTTCCCTTTTTTATAAAAAAGAAATGCATCGTAGCATATGAGTTTAGCTGCCCTGGGGAGGTGGTTAGTGTTTAAAGTCAGTGTTTTCAAGTTAATCAAATAGGTGCGTCATTATTTGAATGCACAGTGTAGCAAAACGATTTCCGAGTCAAAACTTTTTTTCTTGAGAACATGTGGCGGAATGTTTGGACTTATAACCAACTGTAACTGCTGTAAATAACCGTTAGTTAGCTATCGACGTCCCCAAAGGAGGAGGCGGCGCCGAATGAGCTCACATTTGCCGGCTGCTTTAAGGAAGTGGGCCGGTCTTCGGGAAAATTCGGGCCAATAGCAGCTCGGCAAATTTTGATTGACGTGACCACCGTCCAATCGTCCGCGGACGTTTTCCGCTGGCGCTGGCATTAATTTTTAATGCACCGATTTCATTCCGGTGCAGAGTTTTGCTATGCACCAGATGAGGTCAGAAATCTGTAACGTTAATGTGAAGATCGCCATGTCAATTTTCGTGCGCTTAAAACTGTTCATTTATTTGTATTCCGGTGGCTTGTTGCTGTTTTTAGCCGGTCTCCATCAGACTGAGGGTGCAAGCACAGAAATGGCAAATATGAACTGGAAACCGTTCATCTACGGGGGGATGGCCTCGATTGTCGCCGAGTTTGGTAAGCGCGAGGATGTAATGTGATAAAAATGAATGAGCAGTCTGCATTTGACTTAAAAGGGTGAATGCGGTGTGATCGTATATTGAATATGCATTTGTAAAATTAAAAATGCCAAAACTGAATTCGGTGGTAATAATTATTCAATATCCGCACTGAATAGATGTTATACCGAATCCAGTGCATCAAACCTGCCGTGTCCTTTGACCCGTATCTTAAAACGATCACTGTTATACCTTCTCTGTAATGCACTGTGACTTGGTTAGAATAACATTTCATTGATGTTTATCCATTTAATGGCATGTGGCAGGTACTTTTCCCATTGACCTTACGAAGACCAGGCTGCAGGTTCAGGGCCAGTCCCATTGTGCCGAGATCCGCTACAGGGGCATGTTCCACGCCCTGCTGAGGATTGGGCGTGAGGAAGGGATTCGAGCCCTGTACTCCGGGTGAGAGCAGACGTTGGTGCAGGCAAGCGGTTTTGGGATCGTTTTTTTTAAACGGCATCCAGCGGCTCGAGTGTTAACCCCGCTGATGTCGTTTCTCCCAAAAGGATCTCTCCTGCTCTCCTGCGCCAGGCATCGTACGGAACCATAAAGATCGGAACGTATAACACTCTGAAAAAGTTGTTCGTGAGCCAGCCAGAAGGTATGTCTGAATGGATTTTGCTTTTTTTTATTACACTGGTATTGTCCTGTACAGTGTATTTTGTAAAGCACCAGAATAGACTCTTCTGACTGTAATGGATGGAGTATTTTGCTATAAAAACAAGTTGAACAGGGAACGGTGAAAGATTGGCAGAGCGAAAAAGCAGCTTGGATGCATAATCATTTGAAATGTGTCCTAGTAACCCAGTCTGCTCTGTAATAGTGTAATAACAGATTTTTTTTTTGTTCACTTTTGATGCTAATGGGGGGCTTTGCGCCCCCCCCCCCCCCCCCACGTGCCTGTCACTCTCATACCAGTTGAATGTGTCATGTTCTCGACTCTCTGCCCAGGACAGTAAAATCGGCCCTGTGTGGACAGGTTCTGTAGGGGCGGGGGGCGGGGACAGGGACAGCAACGCAGTTGCTCCTGCATGTCTGCCAGCTCACCCGACGTGTATCGCCCCCCCACCACCCACCAACCCACCCTGGTTGTCAGTGTGATGCAAGGGGCCCCCCGTTGTGAAGATAACATAAGACAGTTTAGGAGGGAATAAGTGAAGGAAGGAAACCCAGCAGCGCACAGGCAAATTGGCCAGCGGGGGGGTCTGGGCTCGGGTGACAGTCTTTAATTGCTAAATAAGGTGAGACGCACTTTCCATCACAGTTTATTTATATAGCGCATTGCAAACAGAGGCTGTTCATGGTGCTTAACAGAGAGAAAGAAGGACAAACAAGGGGAAAAAAGCAAAATAATTTATAAAGTATAATAAAAATATCAGCAAGTACAAGACATAACAGATAATATGGTCAAATACAGTGAAAATGTAGTTTAAAAAAGGTGTGGGTGAATCAAAATTATTTTTAATCTAGATTTAAATTTGTCGGCTGTTGGGGCACATCTAAGATCTTCTGGGTCCAGCTGCGGGAAGTGCAGTGGCTGGAAGCCAGGTCACCATGTTTGGTTTGAACTCCGTCACAAGCTGATCAGTCGCCAGAGATCGCTGAGACCGAGCAGGTTTATGTTCTACCAGCATGACTGAAATGTATTTCGGGCCTAAAGCCACCGAACAATTTGTACACAAGAAGTGACCCTTTGAAATTAATGCTGTAACTAAGTGGACGGCAGATTAAGGGCCTGAGCGTTGGGGAGATTGCGTGCAGTTTTCTGGGTTGATATTTTGGGACGCAGCATTTTGAATGAATTGCAGCTGCAATGGTCTTCAATGAAAGCGTGGAGTGTTTTAACAGTCCGCCGTATTGGAACTAAAGCCATAGTGAAGTATTTCTAGGTCGCGCCTGATTTGACATGTTTTCAGTTTTGTGGTGGTTGTTGTGACTGAGATCTGCATTTGTTGGGACATCAGTATTTCTGGCGTGTTTTTTAGCCTTGAGGGCTTTAGATTTGAGGTAAGCGCCAACTTTAATTATATTTCCTTTTCGCTTCCACAAATTATCACCACTGTCTTGTTTGTGTTTAGTTGGAGAAAATAGTGCAGATTCCCAATATTTGTTTGCTGTAAGCGTAGATGCAGTGAGTCAGTGGAGCTGTCGATCTGGGTTTTGTCTGCTGGTAAGTGTTGCAGTCATTGTTGTCTTGCTGTTGATAGATGTTACTTTTGTAGGTCCACGTAATGGTCGGGACGGTGCTCTTCTGTGTTGGGTTCGCGCTGCCTCAAACTGGATGTGTCCGGAGCGCACTGCCCTAGGGTCAGGGGTCGGCCACCGTACTCGTGCCTGCCAAGGTCCGACTGGCAACCGGACCCGCGTCGGCTGGTGACAGATGTCCGAACGTAGGAGGGATCGTGATCTTCCTGTGCGGAGTTCGGGGAACAGCCACAGGGACATTCTGACACTGGCATTCGGAATGGGGGAAGGGGCGGGGCTATTTGGGGACTTGTTATTATGTAATTTGTCTGGTCCTGATGAGGATTATGTTTGGTCTGAAGTCTGACCTGTATTCCGTATACTGGCTTAGGATGTGACCACATGTATTTTTTTGTCGCCACTTTTTTTTGGTTTGGTTGGCAGATTTAGAGCTTGCTCAGCTGACCTAGTGAGCAGCGTGTGGATGGCTTAGGGTTCGGATCTTGGAGATAATTCTCTTATGGTTTGGTTTGTTCTCCTCTTCTGCCTCAACACCATTGATCCTCCAGTCACTTTTTTTTTTCCCCCCTTTTTTTGTCCCCACACGGGTTAGCGATCATTTAAAGGGGCGTCTCGTGCTGAAAGCCCAGGATCTCTCGCAGTGCTGCCAGGAGACCCGGCGGCTGTATCCCTAAACGACCCCGGAGCTCCTGTTACTGCTCCCGTCCTCCTCGTTTTCCGTGTCTCCATCACCGCCTCCTCTGTCTTTGCCGCTTCCAGATGAGACCATGGTCATCAACGTGTTCTGCGGCGTCGTGTCCGGCGTGCTGTCGTCCACGCTGGCCAATCCCACCGACGTGCTAAAGGTAGGCGCCCCCCCCCCCGCGGGTCCGAGGTACCCACAGCGCCGGCGCCGAACACCGTTGCCCAGGTCTGACGCTGACCCATGCGGCCTCGCCTGCATCCTTCCCCTCCTCCCAGATCCGGATGCAGGCACAAGGGAGCCTCTTGCAGGGCAGCATGATGGCCAATTTCATCAATATCTACCAGACGGAGGGAACTCGGGGGCTCTGGCGGGTGAGTGTGTGTGTGTCTGTGTGTCTCCTGATCTTTCTCCATGTCCGTTCAGGAGCCTCTCCCACAAGTTCCGGCATTTCCCCCCCAAGTTCGGTTTCGTCCTTCAGACCATCCCTTATCCCCACTACAACCGAACGACGTAAAGTCCAGTTTCTATTTGGTTGCTCTTGCTTCTCCTGGCAGAATTTTGTCTCTGTGCCCTATGCTAATGTTCCAGTCGTGGCCGGACGAAGAGTGCCCCCTTCTGGGTGTTTAAGGAATGATTGATACGAGGAGTTTATCGCATGTTGGTAAACGTCGGTACAGAACGTCCCGTCAGAAATTGATAACGTCTGAAGATAATTTTGCATCAGCTCTGAAAGGTCATGAATTCAAGGTGGGTGCCTCAGACCTCAAGCCTGACGTTGGAGACATGAATAAAAACAGGAAACCCTGAATAGAAGATGCTTGGATTTTAAATTCGGTGCATGCTCGCCACCTAGAGGAAGAGGAAAAACCATCATCTGAGGAGACCATTGGGGCTCAGAAGGTGGCGTTACCCACCCAGGCTGTCACCAGGGGGCGCTCCCTGCTGTTTATAAACAGGGATGGACATAACTGGTACACATTCGCCTTTAAAAACGATACATACAATAATCGATGTGTACTTATTTGCATTTGCGCCGCTATGACAAGAACATACCTTGCATTTTAACCTGTATACCGCAAATGAAGTAGAGTTAGCATATAAAGATTAAAATGCATTATATGTTGTTTTCATATCAGCGCAAATGCATATAAACCGAGTACGCAGTTACACTGTTACCACAATCGAATGCCACATGTATCGTACTTAAAGGTGGTACTTGTGTAGCAGTTATGCCCATCCCTGTTTATAAACCATTCTAATGAATTATTATTGAAAATAACTGCCAAAGCCTGAAATGTAAATTTTCTGATAATCTCTGCATGCCTGACTATAAAATGGCATCTTCGCCTTGAATTAGGTTGAGTTACGTCTTGATACTTTGGAGTTTTTCCTCCTTTTCCCCCCCAGCTTTAATGAATGTTTGTACATTTTTATTTTTTACGCATTCACTGCCTTCTTTTCGCTTTTTAGTTGCTCTGTGCGTTAGTCAGCAAGCTGCTTCCCGAATCCTTTGTTCGATTCTGTGCAAACGTTCCACATCGTCGATTCACTTTCTATTTCGGCTAGTAAGGTTTGTTCTCATGCAGCCGTTTTTAATGAGGACGTGTTGAAAAATCCCTTGGGGGTGGGTGAAAGTACCGACTGACTGATCTGTCTTTTTTCTTTTGTGGAGCGAATTAGACTGATTAACTTTATGAAGTTAATAAAGCCTAGTGGTTTATTAAGATGACACTCGTATTCAGAGTGTCTTTTCTTACATTTTCACACAGCTGGAGCTTCTCATTGGACCAGTTGCCCCCATGGCACCAGAGAAGAACACTCAGTGTAAATATTCAGCAGATTTTGGCACGGAGGATGTTAAATGACTTCCTGTGTAAACAGCATGAGTAGCACTTCCTTTAAACTTAAGGATATTAAGTTTAAGGAGGTTTATAGTGCCGAGTGGTGCCCCCTCTTAAAAAGACCCCCCTTCCTGTCGCACAGGGGGTTATTCCCACAGCACAGAGGGCTGCCATTGTGGTCGGGGTGGAACTTCCTGTCTATGACATCACCAAGAAGCACCTGATTCTCTCAGGCTTGATGGGAGACACTGTCTACACCCACTTCATGTGAGTCTAAGTCCCACAGTCTCGGTCTCTATATGGAAAGTGTGCGGTGCTTATTTTTAGACGGCAGTTTTTCTGGTAAATGTATAAAATTGTATAAAAATAGTTAACTTGGCCGTGATTCCCAAATGTGTGGTACCAGATATGAGGTGAATCTCAATACCAAGAAAGCAAAGCTCGTACTTGTGGTCTCGGCAAGACCGGTCTTCCTAACTTATCCTTGATATCTGGGGCGGGGCTAGACCAACATCTGAGGATTTTTACCGTCCTCTGCACTTGTGTTCTTAGTATTGGAACTGGTCTTCGGTGATGGAAGATGACGTAAAACGGGAACACAAATACGGTCAAGTCTGCATATTGAGATTCACCCATGGTACCTGAGATAGACGTAGAGCAGTGCATCGTGGGACTTGTTGTCATCATGGGTCACCGGTCTGCAGATCCAGCTTCACCTGCGGCCTGGCGGGGGCACTGGCCTCCAACCCCGTGGACGTGGTGCGGACCCGCATGATGAACCAGCGCGTGCTTTCGGGGAACCCGCTGTACAAGGGCACGCTGGACGGCGTCATGCAGACCTGGAAGAACGAGGGCTTCTTCGCCCTCTACAAGGGCTTCTGGCCGAACTGGCTTCGCCTGGGGCCCTGGAATATCATCGTATCCTTTTCCCTGAGATGCGAGAACACTTTCGGGTTGGTGACCACGCTGTTTTGAGACCGCGGGCTCATTTGATCCGGGTGTATCCGGGCCGCGCCTCACCTCTTCAACCTTCTAGCCTTTCTCCTTAATCTGATTGTCAGTTCTTCATCACCTACGAGCAGCTGAAGAAGCTCCCGTTGTAGTGGGGGCCACACCTTTGGACCGGCACCCATGCGCGAGTGCGAGGGAGCGCGCGCATGCCGGCGGGGGGGGCGTGCGAGGCCGCCGCCCTCATTGCCGCCCGCACTAGCCGCACCCTGCCCCCAGCGTCCTCCTGCATTCACAATCCCGCCTTTTTTAATCACCCCTGGTGTGCTTGTACACTCCGTCTATTCAAATGCCTGTTTTAATTTTCAGATATTTATTTCTTCTTTGTACAGCCTGTGTACACACGTTTTCTGTTTTTATTATTTACACCCACTGTCTCCATCTGCTCCGACACGGACTCCTGGCAGCTAATGCCTTGGCTTCTGGGCAGATGTCCAATTTGGGCTTGGAGAAAAGGATCGGCCCCGACGATGTCTTCCCCGCGCCCTCCACCCCCACCCCCCGGAGCCAAGAATTTAACCACGGTGCATCCACATCAACCCCCCGACTTAAATGTCGGTAATGCGGTCTTGGAGACCGTTTGGAGTCCTTAACCATGAAGAATGGTGCAGAACTGCTGCATGTTTGGTGGATTCATAGACTGGTTCTGTAGCCACCTTCCGCACTTGCTACTCAGCACATCTGCATATCTATAATGATTGGACAACCCAATGCCTGTTTGGGTTAAGAGTCTCAGAGGAGACATAGAAACCTGCTATTACCCGGAAGGTTCTGGGTAGAGGCAGGGGGATGTGTGTGTGTCTGGGGTACCTGTTCAGTGCCAAAGGACCAGTGCAGCACCCTCGAGTCGAAACGGTCCGTGTCAGACGCACAAGGAGAACCACACTTGCATTTTTGAGCCACATTTTAGTGTCCCTTTTTTTTAAAAGTCTTTTATTCGTTCAGTTTTCATTTTATATGCTTTTGTTGCAGTGTTTGAGCGGAAATGACATTCAGTAAATCTTTAGCTCCATTTTTGTCCTTTTGCACAGTACTGATCACAGAGCCATGCGCCCATAAGTTCTGGGCCTCCACACCTGAGCTGACCACTCTAAGCATGCCGTTAGAGATGCCCCACACAACCACCTGCAGGACTCCCAGACCGTACGTGTCGTCACCCCCTCCAGCACTCCTCCTCCTGGCCACCAGGCCATGTGCCGCTACCAAAGAGACGGCCAGAGGCTTGCCGCTCTTCATTGGTTATTTAACTGTTACTTGCGGATCTATATGGCCCGTTGTTATTGGCTGGTTCTGCTAACCCCGGTAGCCAATGGCCAGCTGGCTTGTTGCTCATTATCAGCTTGTTTTAATCGCGATTATTGGTCATAAAGGCCCCCCCCAGCCGAACTCGTCAGCTGTATCCATAGGCTCCGCTAGTCCCGCAGCCCTCCGTAGCTAGAGTGTACAGGTTTGTTTGTTTATATATTTTTTTCTGGTGCAGCTAGCTCAGGCTAAAACGCAAGGAGGGGATCAGAGATACGGCAAAACATGGCACTTAGGCTATGGATGGCATCAGGGGGGCGTTCCGAGTCAAATCTTTTGGGAGAAGTGTTACATTAAGCGCCGGCTTTGTGTCTCATTTAATACTTGAACATCTACTAATATCTTGCCATTCTACAGTCTCAGTCAGTTGCATAAAATCATTGCTGTTATATTACTAAAATAATTTTTTTTTTACTGTGGTAAGTTGTAGCTTTATACCATGACAGGCCTGTTAAGTTTCTTAGTCATTTGCACCAAGTTGTTATTTTTTGTGATAGTGTATTTATTCGTTATTCACAAAATCTCTTTGGTTGATTTAGATGTACTGTGATGAAAACTGTAATTTTGTCTTTGAACAGATGGAATCTTGCTTTATGAAATGGTTGCATCCACAATACAATTAAAAAAGGTTCATGTGCTGATGTTCTTAATATTGGCTATGTTCCCTTAATGAATCTCTGATTCTGGGTCCTGCTTTTTAAAAAAGAAAGAGAGAAAAAAAAAAAAAAACACCTTTTATTGACATACAAGTGTGCGGGAGACGTGCACCAGCTTCGCTTTCTTACTGGTGCTGCAAGGTTCAAGGCGTTTTATTAGCGTTTCGCACATCAGTAGATAGGAATTCTAAATTGTGTCATTGAGTCATTAACAAATAAGAGGATTAGACGGCACAAAACCGAACTGAAAGTACTGAAGAAACAAATAAGGAGGCGAATGAGTAGTAGCTGCAGAATTATGTATTTATGGATTAAATATGAAAAAGAAGAAATTGGTGAAGCAGAAATTAATTGTGTCCAGATAAGCTCACAAGCACTGGGAGGATGACTTAAGCCTTTGAAGAAAGGCAGTGATTACTTACTGAGCTGCAGTGTTGTGGTAGAAAGAGGCCAGTAGGTGTGAATCAGGAGTCTTTGGACGATTGCACTGCCCCACCCTCACTGTATAATGCAGCACCACCTAAACATCTTTTCTCTGATTGACCAACCACCTCTTCATGAACTGCATCACTCTGCCCTGAATGCACAGGATAAAATTTCAACCAGAGCATATTTTTTTTAGAAGTACAAATCTTTTTTTAATTTTTTTTTGTCATTTTACTTGGTACTTAAAACTTTTGTGGAACTTGCAGACTCAAAGATAATGAATTTCGGTGTCTATAGAATCCCTTGTTCTCCAACGAGGCTGAAATATCCACCCACACTGCAGAGGAATTGGATTAGTTTACTTTCTGATTCGTATATATGTGCTCTTCCCGAGCTAACAAAGCATGTAATTAAAACATGCAATTGAGGCTTTAAGCGATTGAGTTACGGGGTGGAAGAGCACAAGAGTGAGAAGAACGCTTTAGGCAGTGAAGGAAAGAGAAACTCAGTCAGCAAACTGCATCTGTCAGGGAAAAAAAAAAATTAAAAAAACCATTAAAATATTCTCTGCTTCCCCTGCCCGCAGCTGGCCTGTCCCACACCGCCCTGCACCCAGTCTTGTAATTTGTGCTCCTCTCCAGAAGGTTGCTAGTTTGAATCCCAGCTGGATTATATCGAAGTTGGGCCTTAACCCCAAAAAATCGACTGCAGCAGTGGCAGAAAAATGGCCGGACCCTTCACCCTCACCTCTTCATGCATACTTCATTAAGGGGGGAAAAGTGAAAATTTAATGTGCTGTGCTTCCTCCCTGCACAATAAAATTAAGGGATTCAGTGGAAGGGGGGGTGGGGGACGGTCACATCCCCAAAGAAGGTGTTCCAAGATTTCCATGCTTAAACAGCTTCATACTTCAGTGTCCTTTGCGGTTCATTGTCGGCTTACTTGGTCCCTTGCTAATGATCTGGGCGTGGTGCCTCGTTTGGCTGACTTCAGATCTTTCGGGGAGGCGTCCAACGCCGGTATGTGGCTTACCTTTAAAATTAACACCGTGCTGTGGTACATGCTAATTGTTCGGTGAGTAACGTGGCCTATAACTGTCAACATTCTTCGCCGCAGACTCTACAAGTGCATGTGTTGCGTCGAGTAGATGATCTGACGGGGATTCAAATTATTTGCTTTTCTGTTTATTTAGCAAACGCTTTTGTCCAGAGACACCTCATCTTCAGGCAAACAGCACATTACAAACATGTGACTGTCGAGGAGGTGACTAGGCATAAGTGCTGCTAGGCTGAGCTTCCAGTGAATGCCCAGGTACGAGCGTCAGCAGTCCTGGAGCAAGAGCTACACAACAACTAATAACAAAACAAGAACCTAATACGATGACTTTTTTGACCAGCAGGCAAAGTAAATCATAATAAATCTAAATAAGTTAGATTTTCTCAAATGCTATTCTACTCTGTTACACTTCAAGGCTTTAGGGGAACAGTGTAGTTCATTGTTTCTTAGCTCAATCCTAGAGAACCCTTGGTCAGTCCATATTTTTTTCCTCTTTCCAATGTCCTGACACACCTGTACTAGGTATTCGATGTTCTTGATTGGCTGGGAGCTGGGAGGGAGCGAATACATGGACTGTCTGGGGGTCCCTAAGGACCGGGTTGAGAAACACCGCTGTGGGTGATGGGATTCTGCACGGCCGATCAGGTTTGAACAGAACCGGTTTGGTGTACTTAGGGTGTGAGATGAGGGAATGTTCTGGAAAGGAGACACAATTAGTTATTTTGATTCAGTCCACTTATTCCTTTCTCTGTTACCACCCTAAATGTTTTTTCTTCTTCCTCACTTCATTAAACCTGTCCATATCCCTCTGGTCTTTCCTCCTGCAACTGATTTATTTATAGCAGTACACCAGCCACGTTTCTCTTGCCAAAACTGTTTTGTTTGGTTTTCACGTTGACCAATTTTCCTACCCAGTCTCTGCAAAGGAAACCTCATCCTACAAAAACCACGCACTGTCTGCCCTATTTCTGTGTCACATGCTCATTGTCGCAGAGGAGTATGTGAGATGCAAGAGTAAAATATGAAAAGTATTTTGAGTACTATGATGTCACTGTTCAGTGCATCACACTGGAGACAACTGTTACAGTGATCTCATGGTTCTAGTCTTTTCCACTGACTTCAAATTTCAAGTAAAACTGCCCAGAAACTGCCTCAAACCAATTTATTGATTAGGTTATAGTCACAATATAATCATGACATGTGGTCTGTGGTGAGAAGCGGCATTGCAGATACGAGTAAGTACATTAGCAATTTTGCTTTTTGCGGTTTTACGTATTACTTTGATGAATTGCTCGTTATTACAGTCTGTGCTTCAATACAGTTTCTAGAAATTAACTTGCGGTTCGGAATTGTTTATGTGCTTAAATTAATCGGTTAATAACCAGGATAACTACAGTAAAACCACAGTTGCACTGGCTTATTAATGTTTCAGTACTTTTAGGGATGCATTAAATATATTATTTCATTAATTATAATCCCCAATGAAATCGATCATCTGTCAAGGCAAGGTAAATATTTTGCTATATGACACACAGAGAAAGCGAACCGCTATTCGGAGTTAACTGTAATAATATCCTTATCTTTATCTCCTGATTCTTCAAACTGACTCATTTGGGGTATTTGTTTTAATACTATCTCCTTACCTTTCAATACTTAAAAGCAATGGCAACGGGATTGGTTACAACATCGGTATAGGGGCCAAACCCCCCGCTCCCCTACACACACGGTACCCCTATTAATAGGGATATTAATATTAATCAAATACTCAAAGTCATAATTTGATTCTGGTCAAACATGCACAAAATTACTGTGAACGTTAGCAGCTCTTAAAACAATATCCGTGTAACAAACTGAAAACATACAGCTTTGTTTTATCTATTTAAATATTAATTATATACAATAACAACACTGCATTTTGCGTTAGGCCTAATTAACAATATGAATTGGCGAAGAAGTGTTCAGCTAATAATTAACTATTTACTTCAGTAAGTAAAACGATTATTTTTTGTATATGCTTATTATAATATATCCATTACACAACCAAAATAAAATTGTAAATCGCCATGGTTTTATATGCATTAAAGTTTGTTATTTATATGAAAGGCAAAAGGTGCGTTAAAACAAGGCTTCTTGGGTTGCTTGTTTTGCTGCAGACAGGTTAGCGTGAATTTCCCGAAGGCCGGCAGACTAGGTGTGACGGGGGCGGGTCTGCACACACCGCCCCCGGGATCTGGTTAGAAACGCCGCGATCAAGGAAGTGGCTCAGCCGCTGGATCCAGCCTCGGCCCGGCGCACACCGTATCTGCTCTTTCCTTTTCCATCCTTACTTTTAAATACTGTTTTTTTTAGGCGCACATACTTGGTGTCCCTCCCTGGGACCTTTAGGTATACGGCACATTACTTTGCTTGGCGTTAATTCTGCACTTTAACTGGCATTTAATTCGGCAGGTCAAGCATGTCGCAGCAGTTTATTACCCAGACGTATCGGTCTGCCAGCGTCTCCTCCGACCCTGATATCCTGCAGTCGGGGGTGCAGTACGTGAACTTGTCGTCGATGCCGATGTCCCGTTTGCAATACGCCACGAACGGAGTCCCCGCCGACAACAACATGGTCTACGAGACCGTGCGCTACCTGGTGCCGGTGGAGCGGAGAGTCGTACCGGAGTCCTACGTGCTGGTCAACAACGCCCCGCAGGTGGTGTCGTCGCCGGTCTTTATGCAAAAAGTCCAGGGATACGCGGTAAACAGCGTGGATGATTCGGAGCTGATCCATACCCAGCGTTACATCGAAGTTGAAGTGAGTTCTTTAGAGTAATATTTATCAGGTTTTGTTACGGCTGAACTGCTTACCACCCGATAAACTGGTTCAGCTGCGGGTGAAAAACAAATACTGTAACTAATCGGTCAGAGGCTTCTTTTACTGGGCAAAAACCGTACGAAAGATTGGCTTGCATTCACCTGGATTTTAAGACATTAAAAAAACTGACATGAACAAGTTAAAAATAATAAAGCAGATTAAATGAATATTTAAAATCCCGAAAACAAAACTAAAATGAATATTGAATATGCTCAACAACAACAACGATAATAATTATGCTGCTATAAATAACAATGATTACCAATGATGATGATTATTATTATTATTATTATGCTGAATTATAATATTGTAAGATTCCCCGTTAGGGGAAGATAACTTGCACTGTGTGAGAGCTGAAATTACCTTTGCAACAAAACTGCTTTCATATTGCATAACTTTTTGCGAAATAACATTTAAACGCTTAACGTTCCGTTCTCTACCTCCCTCCTGCTCTCGTTTGTTTTGTGACGAACTTGTGTTTTGGCGGGATATTTGCTTAAAAGATCACAGGTCATTATTGGACAATCGAAAATACAAAACTTACTCAATTTAAACCCTTATATACCTGTCCTGTTTTGTTGAATGTAGCAAGAAGATATTTCAGAAATATTCTTTATTCTTAGAGTGTGTAGAAAAGTAGGGGCATTAAGTGATTTGATCAATAATGATTTATTACTATAATTTACACACGCATACATTATATATATATATATATATATATATATATATAAACAGTAACGGTTTGCATTTTGCTGTTTGCTGGTGCAAAAATACTCACTAATGCACTGTAAAGTGGGACTGGTAGGGAATGTGACAGACAGTCTTGGCCAGACTCCATGGAATGACTCCGCTACAGAAAGCAGAGACTCTGGCAGTTGCTTAGAAATTATTTTTTTTAAAATAACACCCCATCTTGTGGAAAGCCTTTGATTCAGGATGGGGGCGAGGCAGGGATTGTCAGATTTAATAATTTTCAAATTTTGGTTCACATCCAAGAAATCCAATGTAAAGTCAGGTGACGCCCTTATAGAATGTGTTATTTCACCACACCTTTTCATTCAGAGTTTCTGTGACATATTTTTGGTGTTATTCCTCATGACCGTTACATCAGTGTGGACCCGGCCTGGTCACTGTGCTCTGTATTACCTCTTACCCTGGGCTCCACGTCCATCCCTCGATTCACTTTCATTAATTTGTCTTTCGCAGAATGCTGATGAGAAAACACCATCTGTCTTCAGCCAGTCCCCATCCTCCGTCAAGTCATCATCAAAGGTAAACAGGCACCGATATGGAGACGCGCGCCTGCACGCTGACCCGACAAGGCCTTGCGTTTTTTTTTTGTTTGTTTGATGTGAATTCACTTTCGTTCCGGTGCCCCCCGCCTTGCATTGGCGCCGCCCGTCTGCGGGGACAGGTGTGGGCGAGACGAAGGGCCGCTATTGTTTTTTTTTTCGGTAGGGTGAATCACGTCGGGTGGTATCGCGGCGCCTCTCCCTGTTCGCAAGCTGCGAACTCTTGGAGTCAGAGCTGGCGAATTGGCGACTCTGGGAGCGGCACAATGTAGGCTTTCGCTTGGAGGATCTGCAAGGAAAAGTCAGACAGGCCACGCCTTAGCTGCCAAAACAGAGCCAGGAGAACATATAGGGTTCATTGAAAAGAAAAGCACTCCTTTTTCCATAATATTTTGGCAATGTGAGATGGCTAGTTGGAAGTAGGGCAGCGCTAGTTGAAGGTGGAATGTCTTTTAGGTGTATATCCCTTTAATCTGTGTTCAGGAATTATGATGTCATAATGAAAAGGAATTTAGGTCATGTGACCCTGATGAAGCTTCCCTGTGAGAAATTCTCACCCCACCCACTGGCTACTCAAGCGGTACCACCTAAGGTTTTTTTTTTTTTTTTTTGTCTGTTAGGTCTGCCCTCTTTTCCATTTTATCAAATGACTGAGGCCAGGGTTACTAGAGGACAGGTGAAGTTCATGGGATTGCTTTGCGTGTTTTCCGAGGAGCGAGATTTTGTCGCTATGCCTGATTTATTAGGTTGTCAGGACTGCTTACTCACACTGACGGTAATATATTAAGGAGCGTTGTCACCTTAATTACCGGGAATAATTTTCGTAATGCTTTTGCCGAATGCTGGAAAGAGAGGAGCAGTTCCGAAGGCGCAGAGTGTCAACAGTGAACTCTGTAAGCCGTTAAGATCAGACCCCTCTGGGCACATTTCGCTAACCGTGGGGGGGGCCTCTCAGTGTGGGGTTCAAACTTGTGATTTTGGTAACTGGCTATGTGCCTGATTGGTGACAAAAAGAATTTCAGGGTGGGGTTCAAACCCGTAATATTACTACATAGCTACGTGCCTGATTCCGAAACATGGGGCTTGCGTTACATCATTTGAGGTGGGGGGGTAGCTTTTTTTTTTTTGTTCTAAGTAATAAATACAACTGCTGAGGGGAGTGGCTCGTTTGGTCTGTTCTGATTCACATTTGATTTGCATCAATGACAGCCCAGTTATGCATGATGCCCTCGAGGGCAGTTCCTCCCCCCACAAATGGGGGAAAATGGACTCTTCCGTAATAGTAGCCACGAAATGTGGCCTCGGATGTTTTTTTTACACTTAATTAACATCATTAATATGCAGGCTTAACAAGGGTCCCGTTCCTCTTAAATAGCCAGTCTAAAACTGCTGCTTTCTGCGTCCAGCCATCCAGCCCGCAGTTGGCCATGACACGCACGCTTACGTAGCGTGTAAGTGGGAAATGCCTTTCCCTGATACCAAAGGGCAATGTGTTGCTGTGGTTTATGGAGTGGGCGTGTCTGTCCTGAGGTAGTGCTGTACCTCTAAGGAAGGCGTGGCTGCGAATCTCCCTGAAGGGACTTGTGTTTGGAGCAAGGTCTTGCTGCAGGCCCTCGCAGTATGTCAAGGTGTGACATGCACAACTGGTTATGTGTTTTTTTTTTTTCGAAGTCTTTTTCTCTGAATACTCAAAGATTCCACGTGTGAATAAACCAGCAGCTCTGAGAGACGCAAGCATGGAGACCTGGGATCATGCTTTGTGAAATAGTTTTTAGATGTTTTTTTCCTGTGGCGTTCAGGGGTATTTCTCTGCAGTGTTCAGGGATATTTCTCTGCGGCGTTCAGGGATATTTCTTTGCAGTGTTCAGGGATATTTCTCTGCGGCGTTCAGGGATATTTCTTTGCAGTGTTCAGGGATATTTCTCTGCGGCGTTCAGGGATATTTCTCTGCGGCGTTCAGGGATATTTCTCTGCGGCGTTCAGGGATATTTCTTTGCAGTGTTCAGGGGTATTTCTCTGTCTCGTTTACTAGTCCTGCAAGCAGATTTTTAACTGTAGATGTTGGCGGGTGTACATCACTGCCACATTAGTGAGAAATACTTATAGAGAGATCCTGCAGTTATGTGACATGAAGTTGGGAAATTATAGAGAGTTTTGCGATTCTGACCGTATGTTTCTGTGGGAAATCACTGATAAGCCAGCCTGGCATGGTCACTACTATCACCACAGATATCAATGAAGCAGACACACTGAGTTAAAAATTTTATCTTTCATCTCTCAAATAAGTATTTCCTTCTGGGTGGAGTTTTGGCGTCATACTCAGAGTTTGTCAACGGAAGAGTGGTTAATGAGGGACGCAAACTGAAGCAGGAGCGAGACATTGACACATCTGATGCCAAATCAGCAAATCAGAACTGATGTTTTTCCGGAATCTGCCATGAGGCATTTCACAGGGATTCACTGTGGTTTATTCAGGGGGAACATAACAATATTGGGGAAAGCTGAAAATAATGTATAAAGTAGGAACATTGAAGATATAGAAATTCTGTAAGCAGAATTCTTGTAAATTCCCTCTGGGATCAATAAAGTTTCTCTTAAGATAACACCTCATCTTGTGGAAAGCCTTTGATTCAGAGTGGGGGCGGGGCAGGGATTGTCGGATTTAATAATTTGTAAATTTTGGTTCATACCTATCTAATGTTATCGTCTCTGCAAGTGTAACTGATCAATACCTTTTTAAAAATTATTTGTGGATGTTGATAATGTCAGATGATATTAAAAATATGTGTGAGGAGGGCACTGAACACAACATTCATGGCACACCGCCTAAGGAGGTCACTGAACACGACATTAACAGCACACTGCCTCAGGAGGTCACTGAACACCACATTATCGGCACACCGCCTAAGGAGAGCACTGAACACAACAGCACACTGCCTGTTTTTCAGCCCCTCAATCTGTACACAGATAATCAGTGTACTTATACGGCATTATTTGTTTTCCTCTGCTTGTTTCATACCCAGGTACACAAAATTACTTTGGCATGTTGCTTTGCAAGCTAACAACAGGGTTCAGCTGTTTTTCACCTGCCGTGGTTCAGCCAGCGGGCAGGAAAATGATTAGGTGATGTCAAAAAATGTATAAAAAAAAAAAAAGAAAAATGAAAAAACCCTGGGCAGCTGAGCTTGTAGTTTGATAATGTTCGTGGCAGCCGGAAAGGTGGAGCCGTGGGGGCCTGCCCGCTCCTGCTGGCGGGGTCCCACCCAAAACTGAGCATGTTAGAGTAAAAGCCCAGTGGGTCCCACGCTGGAGAGTTGGTAACATGTGAGGCGCAGTTGAGGGATCTGAGGCCTGTGGTAATGAAACAGGTTTTAATGCCGTCAGGACGATTTCAGGACGATTTGAGTTAAACAAAAACAACACTGGCTTTATTGTGTAGCTGTTTTTTGGTGTATTTCTCATTTCGAAATAACGCGGAGAATGCAGTGTTTTTCCACGGCCTTTGTTTCGGTTTCAAGATCTCCTCCTCTGCCTTTAACCTCGGTCCCCCTGGATCCGCATGCAAAGCTGTAACCCACGGTCCATTATCCGCTGGTCCGTTTCAGCACTGATACTGAGAGCCGACGCCTCGCCAGATTAACAATGACGAGCGTAAATCGATACCCCGGCAGGATAGCTTGTGAGGTAGAAGTTCCCTGTATCAGGTTTCACCCCGATTGGTTTTGATTTTCGTATATGGTTTGCTGCCCGGAGCTGTTTTCTACCTCTGCAGCTGGAGGTGGGAATGCTGTGCTGGATCAGGATGGGGTTTGATAACCAGGATGCAGGGCGCAGTTTGGTTGAAGCCGCCGTGCATTCCTGGGGTAATATTAAACCAGTACGAGGAAATGAGGCTCATTTGATGACACTACTCGGTCTTTACTGTTGTCACTAGAGACTGATAGAAGCTTTGGCCACTGAAAGTTTTATTGTGTTCACCTGCACTCTCGGGTTTTAAGACCCCGATTAGTTTGGCTGGAGATAAGGTGGTGCTGTGCGGAAATGGTCACCTCATGTAAGGAATATGGCTGACACTTCCAAAGGTGTGGTCCTGAAAGTGGCCGGCAGTGTCATATTCCCTCGGGAGATCATCCTGTTTATCCTGTACTGTTGGTTTCCCAGTGGGGTTCAGCCCCCCCCCCCCCCCCCCCCCCCCCCCCCACGACCGG
>JAODJU010000121.1:45346-58836 GCA_026776725.1 Gnathonemus echidnorhynchus | reverse complement strand
CCCACACATCTCAAACTGGAGTGTAGGGATTGCTTACTCCGACTGGGGTGCGTTTGCATTTTACTGTAAGGGTGATTCAACGGCAGACAAGTGTTGCCTTGCCGATGGGGCGTCTCCGCAGCGGAATGTGGGCCAACGACCCATCAGACCCGCCCATTGGCCGCCTCCATTTGCAAGGCTCTGGGCCATTTATACCTGCTTTCTTTATCGAGTCCTCTCCGCCGGAGCAGAACGTAAATGCGGGGTAGCTGGTGGAGGTAGAGATATGGTTATTAACGTGGCCTCTCATGTTAACATGAAGCTCTGGTGAAATGTCCCTCTGGAAGAGTCACTTCAAATAGAAGTATCAGCTATTCAGCTAAAAATATTTATGTTTCCCCAGTGTAAGATTTTGAACGGGAGAAATCACGAACCATTCCATTCCCGAGGGCTTATTTAGTCTTTGATCTCTCATACGACGAATGGTACCGATGGTTAGTAAAAGACAGGGCTGGCTTCACCCTTTTTGGGGCCCTAAGCAAAATTTTACTAACCTAGGTGTCGTCGTTCTTCCTATTCAGACAGGCTGATTAGATAGGGGCGCCCCCTGGTGGCTGCTGGGCCCTAAGCAGTTGCTTTGTTTGCTTATACCTTAAGCCCTCCCTGGTAACAGAGACCAGTAAAGTAATACATGGTTTGTGTACTCTCCTACCGAACCTCCTAGTCCACACAGTGATTCAATGTCATCTCCTACCACCCACAATTACTGACGTAGCTACTTGATGTAGCTAAGGCCAGTGAGATGTTTGGGTGTGGGTGCAGTTGCTGCCACACTGAGCAACACCCAGTGAGCAAGTCGAAATGTCACAAACCCCTGAACTGTCTTTGGCGCCCCCTGACACCTGCTGTCTCACTCTGGCAGATATTTACTGCGTCGTTTGCACTGCACTCATGCCATTACCTTATTAACCCTCGTTAATGAAATTAATTGCTTTTGGCAGTTGCGTGTACATTGCTCTTAATCGCTTTCCCGTGCTGTTTGTGCATGTCGCTGAAGGAGTGTCTCTGTTTTGGGGTAACGAGGTCTCTAATTAAGCACTCCTGCCAACCATGATAAGCTATTTAAGGTGCAGTGTATATGTATCACATGTCATCAATTGGCACGTGTGCATCAATAGGGGGTTAAAAAAACTGTTAAGGTTTACAGACGTGTGGAGTTACGCATGACCTGTGCAAGCGCAGTGCCTTGCAGGGGGAGCCTTAAGACCCTTTAGCAAAACACGATCAAAAAAACAAAGATAAAACCAAAAATGGCTCTCATGTACAAACAGCTCCCCTTACGCTGGATGACTTCCATGTGCCCTTCATCCAACTATCAGAGTCCAACCAAACAAGTACTAATCCCTGAATTATGCTTTGATAGTTTTGTTTGATTAGGAGGATTTCAATGCTGTGAGAGAGGCTCTGGCTCAGTTTTGCCCACACTTGTCCTTATCTTATATACGTAAATCCTTAGCAGTCAAAAATTCTTTACGAACTTCTCACTATTGTGCCCTGACAGCTTTTTTTATTGCAAGATGTATTGCTATGAAAATGAGGCATGGGAAAAGTGTTAAAAATTATTGTATATAACACTCTTTTTGAGTAGATGACTTGTTTAGCTGGATTTTTTTTCCTACTGAAACTATGCTGCCAAATTAACCTTTTGAGTCATAGTGCAATGGATTTCTGCTGGTACATGGTGAAATCTTCAATGTGCATCACTGATAATGGTGCTTTTTTCCTCCCATAAAGACGCTGCCCCTTTTCACTGATAAACTGCTTTATAGAAAAAGAGGTTCCTCAGAGCTCTGTCCTCGGATCGTTACATTTTCTATGGATTGGTCTTCTTTTGTTTTTAGACTTATTGTAACGTGCAGAATTATCCCACATTTTATTTAAAAAAAGGAAATGTTATCATCTTATTGTTCTGACCAAACTGTGGTGTAACGGTAATGAACACAGTATTGCTGGTCCTCAGATTGAGGAGACCATCAACATCAACAGCAGCAGCATGAACTTTGGCAGCCCGATGGAGACCCTGCCTGAGGTGAAGTCATCAGTCATGGAAGTGGAGGAGGACAAGCTAGACACGCGCTTCTTCGGAGAGCTGCTGGCAGAGGTGTACCGCAAAAGCGGCGACATTCACAACTACATCTCGGACAATGTGGCCAAGATCCGGGGACGGTGTGTATGATCTTCGGCCTGCTTCCATCTTCGATGTTATTTTATCTATGATCTTCCAAGGCATCATTTATATAGCTGGAACATTAAACATATGAACTTGATACACAGTCTGTAAGACAACCTCAAAGCTTCACAGTCACCAGAATAGCCCTGAACACAAAAAAACCAAACCTCAGATAGTCTCTGATGGATCTGACATATATTTCACATATCTTTTTTCGTCGAAGTTGCATTCAGACTCTCATAAATTGTATGACTGCTATCCCTGAGGGATAATTCAGCTATTTCCAGTAACCAGTTAGCATTTAATGTGTGCATGCATTTGCCTTATATTTTAACAGGAAACACCTCCTGGACCCCAGCATCGACTACAAGGTAAAATGGTGGAGACATTCACTGCGTGAAGGTCATTTTTCATCTGTGGGCAAGTTTTCTTTACTGCATACCATCTCAAGTTATTGTAGGGAATATCTCTCAATGAGACCCTGTCTGTCTGTCTGTCCGTCCATCTGGCCACCTGCCCGCCCTTTGAAGGTGGAGAAAGACGAGACCGAGGACTTGATCCCCAAAGGCATGTCGGAGCTGACCAAGCAGCAAATACGCTACCTACTGCAGGTAAATGCGCTGCAGCCTCTCACTGGGCTATGTAGGGTCCGTGTTCCCCGCAAGAGCAGTAACGGCGCATTAACATAGCTGTGCAAAATGAACTGCGCACCCCAGATGAAAAGGCCTGCGGAGCGTCGCGGTTACGCCTCTTTCGCTTTCAGACACGCTCCACCGCCGACAAGACCATGCGTCTCCTCCTGGCCACCTTCAGCAGCCTGAGGGAGGAGCTGTTCCACCTGCAGGATGACCTGAAGGTGAGCACTGCAGGGCTGCCTGCCGCCTTACTCCTGTTAACGAGGTGTTTAAATCCATTGCTATTGCCCAGGGCTGTCAGAACACTCTAATGCTGAAGAAGCTAAATTAATTAGAATGTCAGCTGTTTACTTAGTTTGTATGCCTGGGGTGTTCGATTAAATGTGTTGAATACATGTTTGAATTAATAACTAATATACTTTTAAAAAATGTATATTTTGGCAGGAATTGATGTTCAGATAGTTTCCAGTACTGATTGGAGTTGATTGCTTGATGTTAGTGAATTTGAATTGATGGAAAACGGATGACAAGCAGATTGCAATTTATCCATCAACATGGCAGTGACTGGCGATCTCTTTCTTTCAGCGCCTGGAGTCCGAGAAGGAGGGGCTGGAGAAGGACCTGAGCTACAAGGCAGACCAAGCGACACAATATGACCGCCTTTTGGACGCCTTACGTGAGAACAACAGACAGCTGCAGGTAGGATGCTGTGTCCATTGTTGTCTCCAGCCCCTTTTGGTGAAAGCAAAGTTGGTTTCCCAGAAAGAATGCAACCCAAAGGGTGTTGGGTGTGACAATGGCTCTGGACTATAGGTGTGTAGGTTCTGAGGAAATCCTGGGGAAATAAAAGTCAGAGATTGCAAGGAGCTGGCGTCAAAGGCCAGCATATGCCTCTAAAACAGCTCTGTATGTCAACCTCCCAACCCCCATATCCCAGGTGTCCCTGAAGGAAAGCACCTTGACCCAGAAAAACCTGGAGTCCCAGGTGATGTCTGTCCGGGGTTCAGACTCTAACCGCGAGTACCGCATTAAGGAGCTGGAGGGCAGCCTGAGGGCGCTGGAGCAAGAGAACAGCCTACTGAGGCAGAAGGTCAGAGGCCAACCTCAACCTCATCTCGCATGCTTTGTAACCTGTGGTCTGTGATCATGCAAAGAACTATGTGGACAAGCAAGCTTCATCGAGGGCTAACTGAAACATGTATCACGTCTGATGGTATACTTGGAGTACTCGGAGCAGAGGTTTCACATCACAGAGAGCTACGGGGTGTCTTTGGGGCTGCTCAGGACCTTCACACCAGCCTTGGGTACATTTTTCAGATGTTTGTGATGATGCAGCGTCTTTAGTCCTGAACATTTTGGTACCAAGTGAATTTGGGTTGGCTGGTGAGAGAAACAGTTCAGCTGCAGTACTGAATTGAGTTTTTTCATGCGATCGATTTCTTACATGGGGTGCATTCATTCTTCCTCCCTTAGGTGGCTGGTCAGGGCAACATCACTGGCTTTCAGCAGAAAACGGAAGAACTCTCCAAGCAGTACAACGACATGCTCAATGCACTGCGGCACGAGAAGGACAAGGAGATCCAGAGTCTACGGGTAAGTTCACCCTTCCCCGCTTTCTTGGCACCAGTCTGTAGTTTGTGGCTAATTATAGGTGATGTCATATCAACCAGTCAAGGCTTGTCAAGTCAGTTGGAGAAGGCTCCAGTAATTATGGCTAATATGTGGTCGTTGTTCTGTCTTTGCCTGGGTTGGTGTGTCGGGGCTTGCCTGCTGCATGTGCGTGTGGCATCACAGTCCCAGCTCATCCAGGTGAAGACTGAGTACTCCACGCAGACGACAGGAGACCGGAGTCTGGAGCTGCGAATCACGGAGCTGTTGACCAAGTTGGAGCAACGTGAGAGCCTCATCAAGAGACAGGAGGAGGTCAGAGATTACATCGGCCGCTTACAGGGCGTGCCACTTGTCAGAGCTTGATGGCTAATGAACCTAAAATCACAGTGGTGTTCTTTAGGCTGTCCCCTGTACCTGCTAGCCTAAGCTAATAGTTTTATATGCTATGCTAAAACCCATGCTAATGCTAAAAAGGGCACAAAGCATGTCCCAAAGCAAACTGAGAGAGCACCATCCAGTGGAATCCAAAAATACAGCAATTGTTTCATGAAGCGTTTTGTCCATCGCTAGTACTTACCGATGCCTTTCTGACTACAGGAAATCAGGAGGCTCCAGCAGGAGAAGAGTGACTGTTCCAGCAGCAGGACCATCATCACATCAAGGTGAACTTCCCGTACTGCTCATCTTTAGATTTTTCATTCAAGTTTTTTTTATTTGAAACTTTACCATGTATAGGGTAGTTCGACCAGACCTAGGACCAAAATGTTCGAGTTTTTGCCCTGCCCCTCCCATAGGTTCTCCAACCAGTACCCCATCCTGGGCCTTCTCAGTGACGACTACCAGGCCACATCCCCTGTGCGATCATCCAAGACCATTGTGATCGAGAGGTCTGGAGACCTGCGAAAATAAGAGGTATTGTATAGTCCAGACTGCAGCACCATTGTGTGTTCTTTCTGACCACCAGAGGTCACCCTTTGCCCATTTGTTAATACGAATTTAAAGTAACCAAATAAGCTGACAGGGTCAAATATTTTATCACAGCTTACAGTAGACAGTTTCTTAATTTGTTTTTTAGTTTAGCTTATTGTAGTACCTGCATGGATAGTGATTTACAAGTAGAACCAGATGGAAATATTTAAGTTTCGGTAGCTCAAGCCACATGACTAATATGGCCAGTGGGGGCTTGTTAAAATTTCAGAGATTTTAAGGGAATTTGCTCTGCATGTGCATTTGTGAGCTGAGAAGCAACACGTGGCATAGGTAAATGATGAAGTAAAGCTATTTAAAAAATGTACAACTTTCACAAGATTCCTTTCCTTTTTGTCTGTGAGATTTATGACCAGCCTTGCCCAGTTCTAACCCTTTGCTGTTCTGCGATGTTGTAACCACGGTGATTAAATGTGCTGACACCCTGTGATTACCGTGCTTTTATTAGCTCAGAGAGTCCTTTGAGTTTTGCTTAAGGTAAAAATTTCGTGGGGTTTGTTGTAGATTTGCACCGAGATAGAAAGGCTAATGATGCTAAACACTGGAATTGGTTTTAAGCTGAATTACATGCTGTCGAGGTTCACAAATTGCCCAATGTGAATGTGTATCTTATGTAATGGTTTGCAGATCCATAAGAAGTGTGGATGGTTATATTTGTATGTGTATGTGCTCATGAATTAAGTTATACTAGTGATGGATAGATGAAGCTTCATGAACCACTTGCTATATTTTTTCACCCCACTAGATGGCGATCTTGGTTTGCTTTGGGGGATGATTTGAGCCCTTTATTTGAACAGAGGGCAAAATTTTGTAGGGGTCAGAAAATACAACAAGTGGTTTACAAAGCTTCATTTGGCCATTACTAAATAATACAGGGACCTGTATTAATTAGCCAGAGAATGTTCTGCTGAAGTCTGCAAAATGATTTAAACATACTTAAAGCAAAAGTGTAGCCTGCAGGAGATTACTGTCCCTGCTGGACCCGAGTTTGAGCAGCTGATAACACAAATATGCCAATGACCAGTGCTGGTCAAATGTAGCTTCATTGAACCATCTGCTGTATTTTCTGACTCCACTAGATGGTGCACTCTGGTCAACAAAAGGGCTCAAAAAAGCATACCAAGAGCACAATGTAGTGCGGTCAAAAAATACAGCAAATGGTTCATGAAGCTTCATTTGGTTATCACTACCAATGACCATGTTGGAATCCAGTCATTTTCGTTGTATGTTTGCATTGGGTCTTCCCTTAATGTTTGGCCTTTATTAGCTTAATACTGCTGCACACACGTAGGATATGACAGAATATAATCTAATAAAATAATCCAGCTTGGTTTAAAATAGGATAGTACTGTAGAATTTATCAGACTCAATGGCCATGCATTAATAATGACCATGCTGATGTCTTTGTTTTCGGATGGGATGTTATTATTACGACGGCTTAAAGAAATTCACTTCTTTCTGACAGGAAGGAGCGGCCAGAAAACCGAGATGCCAACCCTGCAGTCCCTTGCGATCCTTTCCTTGTTCCCTTTCTCTTTGCTTCTCAGGTGCAGGGCTCCTAGGTGAAGTCGTGGTTCGGGTTGCCACGTGTGGTTTGGCAAAGCGGCTCACTTCCTGAGACAATATGGCCACCTGTCTAGGAAGAATTGATGCAAAATCAGCCAATGTTTTTTTTTTTTTTTTTTTTGCTGTTGGGTGGTAGCTGGGGTTAGTCAGGAGTAGGATTTCAAGCAGATTCAGATTCAGCTCCCCAGAGTGGGTTAGCAGTGTCACCCCTGCAAAGTACTTAGTTATTTTGGTTCCATTTAGCTGCATGAATGAGTGCAATCTGCGGGTAAAAACAAATCTAAAAATATGAGGCAGATTGAATTTCCTGCAACCTCAAGAGAGCAATCAAAGTCCTACACGCCTTAACCTTTACGATGCTTTTACCTCGTCTGTCAAGAGCAATGCCACAACTTATACTGTTTTTTTTTTTGGTAATATATGTGTACTTGCATGGTTGCTTTTGTTGGTCTTTTGCCATCTCGTTTTACTGATCTTTAATGACAGAGGTGTACAATTGTTTGACACATTTAATGCCTGGAATGTGGAGTTTCATTCTGTTGAGAGAAAAGTGGCACATTATTTTTTTCTTTTACCCCAGGAGCAACGTGTCACGTTCAGTAGGTGTTTTCACTCTAATCAGGTGTTGCTGTGGGAGAGGGGTCTACTTCGGGGTGGATGTGAAATACGAGTGTGGGAAAAGAGCTCAGAGAAACTGAGATGTTAAAGACTGGAGGCCTCGGCTCTGTATGTGTTGGAGATGGCTGAAGAGGCAGGAGTAGCATCTCTGTCTCTTTTATTTGGAAATACAGCAGAAACATGTAGTTCCCAACATGTCCAAATTGTCCTTTCGGTTATGCTTATTGTTCTTACGCTGTCAAAGTACGTGTCTCGCACCTAAACAGCATAAGCCTCAAGGATCAATGGGGTTGTTAATATGTAGCAATGATACATGACAGCGCTACACTTTCTTCTCCTCTAGTCCATTTGGCACTTATGCCCCAGGTACACTAGATGGCGCTGCAGCATCACAATAGAGAATGTAACTTTTTCAACTGAAGTCTAAAATGTATGTGTTACAAAAATAAGTACAAAAATAAATTCACCAAACACTACATGAGACCGATACTGCAGACTGATGGAAATATTTATTTACTGTGTTTCTCTCTATATACTCAGGATAGTCAATACTGAACATCAGAACAAAAAATATTCAGAACAAACATCCTAGTTTTCATGCTACTACTGTACATACTACTGTAAGCTCATCAAACACATTTGGAGAGATGAAGGTATAAATCACTGTACCCAATACCATTAAAAAAAAAAACTTGGTATCACCTCTTCACCTATCTGGATCTGGCCATCGGATTTGTCGATGTTGCAGGTTATGTTCTCATTGGCAAGACAACACTGGAAAAACACTGAATGTCGAATTCATCCTTGTACAGATGCTGCATCAAATTGATCACAGTGCCCTTCCATGGCTTAAATGAGGGTCTTAGGGCTGGATGATATAAACCTTCCATTGCCATGCCGAGAAACTCTTCAGTGGGGTTTAGGAAGGGGGGAGTATGGTGGAAGGTGTTTGGAATGTAAATTGTGGATGTTGACGAAACCAGTTTTGGACCAGAGGAGATCGGTGGAAAGATTCATTGTCCCAGACGGCAATGTATCACATCTGATGCGTTTGATTTGCTGCTGTGATGATATTGCGCGATCCGTGTAATAATCTGAGAATGAGGCTGGTATTGTAAAGACCCATGTTGGCATGGCGATGGAGGACCCCATTCTATGTGATGGCAGCCTACTGTAAAATATCACAGGAATGGGTACCAAACAGTGCTGATGTAGTACATGCAGCAAGCTACTGGTTTACTGTAGACAGTAGCCATTTTTCCCCGTTTTCCTGGATATTTTCTTGACAAAATGTCCGAACTACTGATGCCACTGTGTATCTGCTGAGATTTGGCTGAACTTTCAGTCCAGCCTCCCTCAGTGTTAGTCCATGGTTTTTCACGTGGTCGACTGGTGCAGCACAAATTTCATTTGATAAATTCGGTCCTCTTCTTTGATCATGTCCTCTCCCTCTTCCAGGTTTGGCCAGGTTTGGTAGATACACTGATTGGTATATTTACAATTAAGGCCCTATGTGTCTGCACACCTGCTGGTTGTGTTTAACCAGTTAGTTCATAGGTGTGGTAATTTGAAATCCAGTGCTTTGACATGGCAAGGAAATCGTCATCGTGTTGTATTTCTGTGTGTAATGTGTACAAGTATGTTTGGTGTTTTTCAAAACACTGTGTGTAGTGTTTTGAAAAAAATGTGAGGCTGCAGATGTGATTATAGTTGTGCAAATCTGGGCTGATGTTTTGCTCCTTGAGTGTGAGGCTTCTCTACCTGTGGAATATTTTTGATTTTGGTGTTTAAGCAATCAAAAAAAAAAAAACTATTGTTTTTTTTCAAGCACATCAGATTGTTGCTTAGATTGTTGTTGCATATTACCTTTAGTAACCTTAATAAGTATTGTTAAAACATTTGTGTTGCATCAAAATCTGCTTCCGCACAAATGTCTATGTATTGCTATGTGTTTTACAATGTTAATGTTAAACTTTGGTTGGGGGTGGCTAGTACAGTTGTGGGATCATTAAAGGAAAAATTCCGGTTAGAACTGACCATAGAAGTGTCCTCGATGAGCATACACGGAGAAGATGGCTCATGAATGTTCCGAAACATGGCCATTCAGCTCTGGTTCTGGTGGGTACTATGGTTTACAGGCTATCACTCGGGCTCAGCTCATATTTACCTTGCTGAAGTAATTCATTATAAAGTTAATGTTACTTGGTGCTTATGTGTCAGCTATTTAGAAGGTATATAAAATCGGTATCTCTCTCAAATCTGTTGGTTGAGGACCTATAATTTAGGATATTTCAATGTAGAGGTATAACCAACTATAATGAAACTGGGAAAATTCAGCTAAAATTCTAATTTAATCTTAATACACTGGGTCCAGTTCTACATGTATTTTGCTATAGCATTCAGTGACTTGGTTTTATTTGTTTTGCTTGTGACTTACTTTATAACCCCTGGGGTACAATTCATTGCTTTTCGTTTTACTTGTAAAAACAAAGTGTTAATTTTGAGATGAGGATCCATAACCAATTATGGACCAATTACTGACAGTTTGTTGAACAATTAATTACTACATGTCAAGTCTGTCAGTAACTAAACGATGTCACTGCAAGCCTTCTGAGTGTCTTTGTGACAACAGAGTGAAACTGCACCCTAAATCCATTGGGAACGGTGGGGCTGGCCCAGGAAATTGTGAACAACCCAAAAAACAACTGTTAATTCACAGCAGAAAACAATAATCGCAGAAGAACAAAACCCTGTGGTTCTAAAGGGGTTGAGTCTCTTGCCGTACTGCTTTTGTAAATCACACTGGATTTTGGGAGTCAGCGCTTGTGTTAATCTCATTAAAATGACCATACAGAAATACTTCTCATTCTCAGTTGTTTTTTTCTTAACCCCACAAAAACTATTTCAATGCAAAAACTTTAGGTAAACTTTATTTAAATATTTATAAGGTATACTTTGCTATTTTCTGAGACACACTAGTGGCCAAAATTATGGAAAAACCTAGGATCTTTAGCATTACACTTTAAAAATCACTATACAAGTATTGGCTGTAATGTCTATAAACAATAAAAGAATTGCAAATATCACTGGACAATTGAAAAGGTAACTGGAGCAACAGACCAATAAAGTTCTGAAACCTCTAAAAATTGGAAGAGTTTTCACAGTTTTGGCCACTGGTGTATATATAATGAACAGGATAAAGCATCCCCTACGATCTCCCATTGGTGTGTTGAAAGTGCTCCTGATTTTGGATTGGCTGGTTCCCGTAGACACTGCCCTCAAGCAGGTGGGTGTGACTCAACAGTCTCCTTAAGCAGCTCCATGGTCCTTCTCTATTACAGGCCACCACTTGGAAAGGTTGACTCTTTACACTGCTGAGCATTGTGGGAAGGCATTAAAATTGCTTCACCACCATGATTTGTTGTCAGGATGGAATGCAGAACCCTGCAGTCGCTGTCTTGCCTCAAGCTACTGTAATGCTGATGTAACTGCTTATCTCAGCATGTATCTGATTGGACACTGGCACGATGTAATGGTATCTGATAGCGATGGGGGCGGGATCATTGTGCATCGTCAGTCATTGAATGGTGTATCTTGCTTCCTATTGGTTATTTTATTGCTTCTGTTAGGTTATACTGTGTTGTTATTGACTATGCACAGTCCACCTATATATTGTGGGTTTTGCAGCCACATTTCTCCCATTACTGGTGACTGATGTTGAGGGAGATGCTTTTCAAAGTAGTGCCAAGTCTGTGACTGTAGGGGGCGCCAGAATGCCACAACTTTGCACCAACATTAGGTCATAATAACAGATTAGCCTGATTTGGCATGAATGAGGTCATTATGTTTCTGAAAGGCAGTGTTGCAGAGTTATTATGAGCCATTGTGAAACAGCTTAATTCTCACATCGGGAGTTCTGCGTTCCTATCGTATGAAATGGAAACCCCGCGAGAGCCTCTCAAAGGGTTTATTTGAATACTTTGGAAATGTAAAAAATTTCTGGGGTTCACCCCCAATTGGAGATTGGTCTCTTACTCCAAGCATTTGTTGATTCACACAGCTTTCTCTCAAAAGAGTTACCAATGCTGTATCATGGCATCACAAAACACCAAACATGGAAAGTCACATGTTTGCCAGTGTCCCGAAGCACAGACTCTGGTCGCTATGGATCTCTGGGGTGTCCTGGTGTAGTGATAGGGCCAGTGGTAAAACAGAGAAATGGGTTTATCTCGTTCCGCATCGATAACCGACTCTGCAAGACTGGAGAACGACGGTTACATCATACGCGGCACTTGTCCATCCGGAGAGTTGAGAACGATGCATTTCCAAAAAGCGTGATGAGAAGCTCCAAAGTGAAACCTTATTAGAAATCTTTTGTTAACTAGTCAGCCTGGTAGCACCACTTACTGTTTAACTGAGGTCAATAAAATCACTCGGGGGGAGGGGGGGAGCTGTTCAAAACGTGATGAACCTATATGGGAGCGTTGGGGGGACCCAGCCCTTTATAGGGGGGAAAAAATATCTTTTATAGGCTTGGGGTGTATAATATCTCTGCCAATTCTGCCATGGGACCCATATTTCTTCACATTAATAATGGCAAACCTAGTGGGGAGCCTGTGCCCCAGTACATATATATCAGTGTATGATTAGGATTTGTTAGGATTTGGAGGCAACTAAGATAAAATTAGGGCTACAATCAGCCTATATATAAACAGTGTATCAGAGCCGTATTGCAGAAGTATGTGTACATATGTGGAGAGCTTGTGGCTTTGCTGTCCGTGTTGCGTTAAATGTTAATGTGAACATAATTTTGAGGCCAAGCAGATTCCCAGTGCCGCCATTCAGTGCTGGGTGATGCCAGTGGGCTTTAGTACAGTGTTATGGCAGCTGTATACCGATCATTTCATATCAAGTCCCTGTTTAAGCACAGCACTATGTGCAGGCTGTGGTGCTGCAATGTCAGACTGTTGACCACAAACCTACAGGAAGACGAATGTGAGTGAACTTCCTCTGATAAGATATCTACTCAACAGTCCTAAGGGTCAGGCCACAACCCACTCTCCCATGTGCGGTAAGGATTATTATTATCAATGTTGTACAGATTACACCAAGACGGTGTGTTAATAGACTCGTGCGCTTTGTGTTTGCATGCACTCACCTTACATGTGTGTTTCATCTTTAAGTCTTCTCACATGAGTTTATGCATGCTGGGGAACGGAGATGGAGGACAGATGATGAGGAACATCTGGACTGGGCTAAAGAAGGCTGGACTTGCCTGTGGGACCTGATGGGGCCTCACTGCGCATCACTGGATCTGGCTGGACCTGATTCGCTCTGACTGGGCCTGACTGGATTTGGTTAGGCCTGCCTAGACCTGACTGGACCTGATGGGGCCTAACTGGGCATCACTGGATCTGGACAATCCTGAGTGGACTTGACTGGGCCTGACCGGACCTGTCTCTTGTGGCCATTACCAGTGCTGACATGGCGTAAAATAAAACCCGTCTGCTCCAAATCCCAGTTCCAGGGTGTGCCCTTGTGTTGGCGGTGAGACTGTATGATGTCACGCATAGGAATACACCGAAATCTCGATGGCACCGAGACCGCTGGCCGTCTACTGTGTACCAGCCTGTCTCGATGGCATCCTGGCTGGCAGCGGACCGTTGTGTGCAGGCCCATCTCAATGGCACTGGGCCATCGGCTTGGTACAGCCTGGTACGGTCATGCGTATGTGAACGATTTTGGATCCCGTGCTCTTGCCCACTTAATCCCTGTCCTGCCAGGTCGTCTCCACCCCATTCTGCCTTTCTGCCTCACCCTGTTCCCCCCCCCCCCCCCCCCCCCCCCCCCCCCCCCCCCCCCCC
>JAODJU010000120.1:1136984-1164703 GCA_026776725.1 Gnathonemus echidnorhynchus | reverse complement strand
ATCAGGTGTCACCCTAGATGCGACACTCACTCTCCCTCGTAAGCAGCTTGGCGTGTACAAACTCTTGACTGGTACTCTACATGTTGCTTATGAATGTTCTATCAATGCAGAAGGTGCACTGAATATTCTTATGTTGTGGCATGTATGCATTGGAATATCGTGAATTTCATTCTGTCCAGGCAAACGCTAGGGACATCAGGGAGAGGTTGCTGAAGCAGTGGACCCAGCTGTCAGACAAAAAGAGGCTGAAGTGGATCAACAAGTCCCTGGAGCAGCAGAGAATATACGAGGTGAGACACCAGAGTGATGCATTGTTTTTGGCTTGGTCCTTGTGGAGATCAACTGAACCTCAGCTTGCGCCCGTCGTCCAGGAAACCATGCGCGAGTTCATCCAGCAGCATCCGGAGCTCAACCTCTCCGATAGGGACATCAAGAAGACCACTCTAACCAAGGCTGAGAGGCACCTGAAGGACAAATCTGACGGCCGGCCTGAGAAGCCTCCAGTGTGAGTACTTCGCTGCTCTCTGTGGTAGCACAGGCTGATTGTCCCCTTATGGGATGGAAAAGCGTTGGCCGCAGATTGGAACACCTTAGCTTGCCAGCTGACCTCAGCTCTGTGTCAGTCGTGGGAGTTTCACGTACACGTTCTTGGTGTGCCAGATAGATTTTGTGATGCTGATCACAGAAATAACTTATTTGCATCACATAAGGTTTTTGAAAAAACCTTTTTGAGAAAGCACTGTAAGTTTACAGGCTGTAACGTGTTTGGACATGTTGTGACACGATCCTGCTCTCTCTGATATGGGGAAAAATGGTATCAAGGCAAGTGGAATCCCAGCTGACTTCCGTTGGACCCTTAAGAGGGATATTCCTGAGCCCAAGTACAGCAGAAAATCTTACACTTCTACCTTTTCACATGAGTCACTTCCACTGTGCACATATACTGTAAATATACTTGTACTGTAAAGTTTAAATGTGTTACTCAAAATTCTGATTCTGATAACTCAGCACAAACAATACTGTAAGAATCACCTATTTTGATATGGGTAGCAAAAAGAAAGTTAAATTGTTGCCCAGTGTTCTCTGTGACCCAGTCATTTTGTGTTCTACCATTAGAGAAACATTTTTGTATAAGTTTAAAATCCCATGAGCTGCAATGTTCCATGTTTAGTCCATGTTTGTGACCACAGACAGTGAATCATCTTCCATACGCTCCACAGAAACGGCTACGCCTTGTACTGCTCGGAGGCCGTATCCAACCTGAAGGACGTGCCGTATCCCAAACGCTTGACCATGTGCAGGCAGCAGTGGAAGAGGTTGGACCAGAGTGACCGGAACAGCTACCAGAAACTCTGCGAGCTGGTGAGCGTGCGAACGTCGCCAAAGGTCCGACGTGCACATGGATGAGTCACCAGGCTCTCGTGCGAAGCTGAGCTGGGTTCTCTAATGTTGGAAAGGTTACTTCCACCCAGCATAATAAAATGTAATAAACATGTAAGAAACATAACATACAAGGTCAATATTTATATCTTGAATGACCTGAAATTCTGAATTCTAGCTGCCTTTACTAATTATCAGTTATTGAGCATTATTCATTTTTTTTCCCTTTTTAGAAAAAGAAGGAATATGAAGTTGAAATGGACCGCTTCCTCTGTGTGAGTTCTGATTGTCTGTGCGATTGTAGCCCTCCCATCCAATCAAATTTGAGACCCATTCCTTATTTTTTCCCCAATTACTCTCTAAGGACATGAGAATAAAGAGAGCATTGTGATGTCATATTTTTATTGTGATTGACTATTAGCAATTACACCTTGGCGTCTGCCGTTCCCTGGATCTGGTCTCTTCCTCGTTCCTCTCAGAGCCTCTCAAAGGATCAGCAGCAGCGGGTCCGCGGGGAGCTGGAGGCACTGGGGGACTTGAGGAAGAGTAACAGCAGCAGCCCCGCTTCCAAGGAGACGTCCAAGGCCATGGTGAGAGAGCTTGAGTGCCCCCTACTGGCACTCCCAAGCAATCCTCCACTTTTTTAGCGGAAACTCACATCTGTTGGTCTGTTCTGGTACCCTTACATTTTAGGCCACTGATGGTGTGAAACAGATTGCTGGTTGTGTGGCAGAAATGTCCGCTCTCCTTAACGTGCATTTACTGAGAGCGTGCCAGCGACGGACTTGACTTTCATCGGCAATTCTCCCTGTTTCTCCAGAGCCTGTCACCCAAGCAAAGACCTACCTCCAATGACTGTCATTCCTCTGTAAGTGCAGAAGACCAGTCCTCCTGAAACTAGGGTGGGAGGCTGGGACTATCGACCTTAGGATGTGGGTAGGAACAGCCTATTAAAGCTCGCATGAAGGAACCCCATTACAGATGCTCCTCGACTTACGATGGAGTTGCGTTCCGATATAAACTCATCATAAGTGGAAAATATCTTGTCAAACATGAATGGTATAATTAGTTAAATAATTACTGTAATTAAATACCAGTAATTGAAAGGTAAATGCATTATTTGGTTGTGCATTATGTCGTTAGTTAAACTCTACATGAGGTTTTTGCACTTAGCATTGCTAAAGAGACTGGAAACGTAGATGTTGCTGTCACCCAGCATCAGGAGAAAATGTCATACTGCATATTGTTAGCCAGGTCAGATCAAAGCGTGTGGCTTATTGAATGCGTGTTTCTGTTCCTCTGTCACAAAATCAAAATATCGTAAAACGAACCATCGTACATCAGTACTTGCTTATTGTCTGACAGGCAGTGAAACTTGCCCAGATGAGTACTGTGTTCACCTGTCCCTCACCCTCTTATCTAGACGGGCTCTGAGGCACCCAGGAAGCCTATCTCGGCCCTTTTCATCTTCTCGGAGGAGAAGAGGCCCAAGCTGCAGAGGCAGAGGCCAGAGCTGTCCGACAGCGAGCTGACGTGTACGCTAGCCAAGATGTGGAACGAGCTCCCCGACAAGAAGAAGGTACTGTATGGCACTTTGGCGCCCTGCCACCTGCAGGCCAGTCGTACTGCTCCTCATTTGTACCCCAGATGGGCACCATGTGGCTCATTGCATTAGGATGATGTGGTTGTGATCAGAAGGTCACTGGTTCAAGTCCCTGGGGTGTTTCTCAATATGCATACTTGACTGTACTTGTGTTCATGTGTACCTGTTTTACGGCACCTTCCTTTGGTGTCCCATGATTGATCAATTGATTAAGGGTAACACTTAACCCACAAATTGATCCAGGACTGTGTGACCCTGATTTCTTCCAAAAAAAAAACTTTCGATTTTAAAAATTTGTAAAAAATGTTGCAGCAAAATCTTCCTCAGGTGTTTCCAGTGGCTTCGTTTGTTTGTCACGCTACATATTGCGTAAGATTTTAAAATCCTTTCCGTTTCTTTGAGATGCCCAGCAGTTGTACTCTTGAAGGGTCCATGATGGGATATGAATGGATGGAAATAAGGAGTCCTGGGATATGAATGGATGGAAATAAGGAATCTAGGGTCAGGCAACTAACGTATTTGGGATCCTGTGCTCTGGCCTGTAGGAGAAATATGAACGTCTGGAGGTGACTCTGAAGGCCGAGCTGGAGAAGGTGGCCAAGGATGACCGTGGCCTGCCTGTCCCACCCAAAAGGGCCCAAGACTTCTGGCAGCTTTCTGTCATGGAGAGCTACATGGCCAGCTTCAGTGTATGGAAATTTTGTAACTCACTGAAGCATTTTGAGCGCATAAACCAAGCAGGGAATCGATGGACGGGGGTGGCCTTTGTCATGTGACCTGCACTGGTCACCCTTTCTCTCTGTGTGACCATGCACGTCCTCTCTCCGAGCAGAACAACCGGGCGAAGGCCGAGGAGGCTATGAATTCAGTCTGGATCTCGATGGACAAGAAGAAGAAGATGGTGTGGATCAAGAAGGCTATGGAAGATCGGAAACGATACAACGTACTGCGGCTGCCTTTGTTAGCCTTTTTTAGCAATGTGGTGTTGAGAAGGCCAGCGATACTGGCAACAGACGGAGAACTTTCTGCTGGTGATAGAGTCTCTTCCACTTCTTGCCTTGTCAGCGGGAGCTCGGCGAGATGCAGCCCTTGAAGGTGCCCGTCGGTTTGGGAAAGCATACGAAGTTCGTGGGGGAGCCCAAGAAGCCACCAGGGTGAGTACCTGCTTTTGGGGTGAGGTGGCACGTTTATGTGCAGGTCCTGTCTCCTCCTGAACCTCTGCCCTTGTGTCCTCAGGAGTGGTTACCACATCTTCTCTCAGGAGGTGCTCGCAAGCAAGGAGCTGACCCACCTTCCCTTAAAGGCGCGCATGGGGGAGGTCGGGGCTCGGTGGAAGAGCTTGTCCGAAAGGGACAGAGAGTCCTACAAGGTACTGGCAGCGACGATGCTGGAGCAGTACAAGGACCAGCTGGACCTGTGGCTCCAGGTACTGTTGGCTCTAAAGCTCTTCGGGACCCTGGGCACCATGGCGCTGTCTGTTCCTCCCGCTGTCTGTCGTCCATCTCATTGGTCATCTTGGTCACAGCTGACATATAGTGCACTCCGAGCAGCCGTTTTTATTAAAGCAGGCCCATCTTTTCATCTATTAGTTTGCTTGTTCGGTAATGTTAGCCTGCCCAGGGGGGGTTGGGCTGCAGGTTGACCTTGGACCCCCAGAGTTGTCCCCTTCCCCCCCTACTTGGGAGTTTTTTGGTTGCTTTCTTTATTTTTCTTGTCTTAACTGTCTGTTAGAGCTTCTCGATTATGGCAAAAGTCATAATCACAATTATTTTGGTCAATATTGAGATCATGGTTATTTAACACGATTACTCGATTTTGGAAATTACATGCATTCATTTGTACTTTTAAAAACTTGTCTTAGTGGATTTCCTTGAACTCTAGTAATGTAAAGGGGCTGGAAAGGGGTGCGACCTGAACTATCCAGCTGTGCTTGTAGATTAAAGTGTTTCGATTCTGTAGCCTCCTGTTGCACATCAGCCCTGCTTCCAGGACAGTGTCTGACCGGGGACAGTGCTAACGATCTTGTCCGTATGAGTTTGTCACCCCTCTTCCCTTTTCTTCCACAGAGTCTGTCACCACAGGAAAGGACTGCCTACGATGAATATCGTTCCACAGTAAGTGTGGAAAGCTTTCCCCTCTGGAACATGGTGTCCTGCTTCTTTCATTTTGTGGAGTGAGTTCACAGGTTAAACTTTTTTTCTTTTATTAGAAGCGTAAAAGAATAAACAAACCTGGCGGATCGAAAGCCAAAATGCCGCCAGCAGCCGCTGAGAAATCGGTAAGTCTTAGGAAGGCGGTGTCTGATGGGGGGTTCTCTGCTCTCCGACTCATGAGCAGCTAAGGAATGGAACCACATCTCTTCACAACTTTCCCCAGGATTCTGAAGACGGAGGTATTGATGAGGATGAGGAAGAAGAGGTCTCGTCGGGGGAAGAGTCCTCAAACAAAGAAAATGAGGAGGAGGAGGAGAAAGAGGAGGAAGAAGAGGAGGAGGATGACGATGATGATGATGATGATGATGATGATGATGATGATGAGGATAATACCGATCATAATGTGGAAGAGAAGGTGAGAGCTCCTCTGGTTCTAAATCAAATCCCAAACATCTCCCTGTGTGTTCATCCTCAGCCATCATCAAATGACTAGGCCACCTATTCAGTTTGAAGGGAATGGTTCTTGCCTCTTAGGTTCAGTCAACTGTATGCTAAGGGCGTTTTTCCACCGCACCAGGTACCAAACTTTTGGTACTTGGAGAAAATGCCAAAGTACGGTACCTCTAGGTGTTGGTTTTCCACTGGCGTAATACCTGGTACCGGCAACCGGAACCTTCACGGTGTGTGTGTGTGTGTGTGTGTGTGTGTGTGTGTGTGTGTGTGTGTGTGTGTGTGTGGGTGCCCTCACATACCCATTGTTTCCAACATCGGGCGCTTGTGACATCTGCATGCCCAACATGCCGGGAAAGTACACGGTTTGACCACCCGACCTCATGCAAACCCACAATGTGACCCCTATCAAACTCCGTCAAATGCTGGTAATGCTGTCTAATGCATCTACGAGGCATCCTCTGTGTCTGGTGACCTAGATGTGCCAACTCCTTGCAAATCGAATCATTGACATACCCATCGCTGGTCTGCACGAGTATCAAATTGCATCCAACTCGGACCATTACTTCTGGGTGCTTTTATTTTTGAGTATATGATTCCTTTTATAGATTCTTATATGTTTAAAAATCAGCTTAAAGTCCCTCTGCTGCTTTTGCATGAGCGCAACATACGACACAGCTCTCAGACAATCGTAATCATTTTCATCCTTGCCATTAAAATCAAATTGCTATATTTATAACAAAATCAGACTGCTAGAACAGTGTGCTATATACATGCTGTATTAGTATATTCAACAAAATATTTTTTTAAATATCTTGTCTTTTTGTTGTATCTGTTCTTACCACCCAATTGCATTTATTTTATTTTTTTTAAGTTTATCATTTTCTGAGTTTGCGACTTTTCAAGACAGCGTTTTGTATTGTGTTTGTGGCAGGCTATTTGCATGACCAATCAACAAAGAAAGTGTTTTCAAGTTCCACCCCAAAGCACTGAAGTACCAAAGAAGTACCCCATCTGGTTTGGCACTTTTCAATGCTGGAACTTTTGGTACTGGTACTCGACTGGAAGTCAATGGAAAAGCGAAAGTACCGTACTTGGTGTGGTGGAAAAGCACCCTTAGATGGTTTAACGTCTGCTTATAAAACCTGAGGTTCTTAAATGTTCATGATCAACTAAAGTAATGCTGCAGAAAGACTACGGTCAAAAATGCTGTTGTAGAATCCTACATCCATTCATCCATCCATATTCCAGCTGTTTCCCCAGTACAGGGTCACAGATGCGTCATCAAAAAGAATAATCAAAGCAACTCTGGTCTCATTTTCAGGATGAGGACACAAACAAAGACACGAAGAACAAGGAGAATGAGTCTGGTGGCAGTAGTGTGTCCAGTTCTGAGTCTTCAGACTCGGGCTCGGACTCCGAATCTGACTCCAACACCGATTTTAACTCTGACTGAGATATGACCAGCAGGGCATAGATGAGTGTTGCATTCTGTCCTTCAGTAACATCTGTAACCACTTGGGTGGTGTCTGGCTCATCTCTCTGTCATCTGTTACACTTCCAATGTGTGTATTCCTCCCTACACTGTGTGTATAGCGGTTTAAATGCTGTTGATGGTTCTAATGTCCTTTTGCCAATCTTTAAAAGCTCTCCAATGGGAAGAGAAACTCAGTACAGCGTTACTTTTCAGGATCTTGTACTACCCAAGCAATGGCTATAGAAACATTTTTTTTACTGTGTGTGTGTGTGTGTGTGTGTATGTGTGTGTGTATGTGTGTGTGTATGTATGTATGTATGTATGTATGTTTTCTTCATCTTTTTTGTATGGAAGTAGCCTGTCTCTGAGGTAGTGGAGGAGTTGGGTAAGTGGTAAGAATTCTCTAGGTCATGAAGCAAAATAATTGAAGTTGAATTTCCAATATGATTTAATATAAAGAGATTAACTATTGACGCATTTGTCTAATCTGAATTAACTGCCGTTTTCCAGAAGACCGCCAATGTTTTTAAGTTTGTTCTGTTTTTTTTTTTTTTTTTTATGGGAAATTTTTGTCCGCTCTTCTGGAATTTCAGTTCGTCTGTCTGTCAAAACTTGTGTTCAAATTGCAGAATGTTAGATTACCGTAAAGGATTTTAAATGTGATTCTGTTCACGGGTTTTATTTTGGTTCTGTAAGTTTCTGATGGTTTTGGTAACTTTTGATTGTGGCGGCAAAACAATGGTGACCTGAGAAAATAAGATTCTGTAACTGAAAGGAACTTTTGAAAAATATTGGGGCATGTTTATCCTAAAATAAAATATTTTTCAGGGTCCAATCTATTGATATAGTTGCTATTCTTTTACCTGCTAAGCTTAATCTTTTGATGTACCAGGACATTTTGAACTACAACACAAAACCAATATAGTACGTTTTTGATTTAATAGCCCATATTCATATTTGAATTGTCTGGTCCCCCCCCCCCCCCTTTTGAAATATTTCAACTTTATCACTCATCCACAAAGCACAATAATGGGAATATTGATGGTTCGCCTAAATTGATAGCCATTAAATTGTTCCTTGTTTAAGCAATTTTTAAGGTTTACGCAAGCTTTGGCTTGGTTGAATTTTTTTTTTTTTTGTTAAAGTTCTGGTCTTCCATGCCCATGCAAAACACTGATTGTACTTTTTATTATGTTTCGTCGTCTAAATAATTCAGTTCATTGGAACATCAGAAACCAGTTACAGATAATGTGCTGTCAGTATTATTGAGATATTTGACGTCTGTATTGACTCTGTTGCAAACACTTATTCCACCAGTCCATCCATCCATTCTGTAACCGTATGTACATTCAATGTGTAAATCTGTGGCGCGCGTTGGCGCATCCCGGGAACGACGAAATAAGCGCGATCTCCATCGCATGGGGTGCTGAGAGCACATGCGCCAGATCCACGCCATTAACTCAAAACAGCAACCTTTAACGTTCTGTGTTAATACTGCGAAAATCTGTTTAACGAAAGAGAGCGACTGAAGTCCTAATATTGCGATGTTACTATTCAAATCGAGTGGCGGAAATTAGACCTATTTGGTTAATGAAAATATGTAACCAGGACATCCGATCCCTTTGTAATAGTCCAGACCAATCAAACGTCCATCGTGCCGCCCGCAGTTCTTGAATTGTCTCCAAAACAATGTTACATTGTTGTCCTGATTACAGCCTCTAATTTAAAACGTTGAACTGTTTATAAAGATGCGTACTGGGCCATGGGTGGAATGAACCTTTGAATCTCAGAAAATAGGATTTTCCATGAAAGTAAAAGGAAAATTGAATGTTCATACTTCCTTAAGCGAAATGCAACAGGAAAACGCTGATAGCCAAGCCCGGATTGATTTTTGTTAGTTAAAATATGCTCCGAATAATTGTATATATTAGTGTACAATAATATGGAAAACAGATATGAATGCTTGGTGACTGAAAACAAAGGCAAGAACTGAAACCCCGGCGACCGCTTTAACAAGTCAGTACAAAACAGCCACAAACCTACGCGACAGTACGCGTATATATTTGCTGAATAAAAATCAGACGATCTCTCGAAACTGCACTTGTGATGCTTCAGTCAACGTAATATGATTTGAGGGTGTATGCTGTATTCTTGACTTGCAAATTATATGACGTAATTAACATTCCATTTATATGGGGTGCTGCGAAAATATGTTGTAAAAATCTAATGCAACTTGTATGACAAGCATTTTCAGATTGTTGGGGTAAAAAAAAAGCCATCTTGCCAGGCGATCCGCGGGATCAGTGATCGATTAGTATTGCCTGCCGAGGGGAAAAATGGCTGCTTGTGCTTGATTTTTAAAATTTCTTATCGTCACATTTTGGCAATACGTTTATCATTACCATAAGAGCCGTTAAACATTTCCAGTCGGAGTACTTAACTGGAGTGCGAAATGGCTGGGGACGGCTAACTGGGTGTCGGTGATATTGGCGTCCACGAAAGGAGTAGCGGGTATGCCCTATGAATGCCTGCCCTGGCCCGTTTCAGCAGCGGATAAGTGTCTGCACCACTGCAGGTAACAACACCACCACCACCAAAAACGTTTCCAGTGTAATAGACGTGTCGGATTTCCCGTCGATCGCACGAACCTGGCCGGTGTGCTTTGAGGCACCGCTTCCCACCGTGAGCTTTACCGCCGGCCGGAGCGCCGTGCCCTGAAATCGGCGTCCACCGAGATCGCAGCCCGCAGAGCCACTTAACAAAAGATAAATAAGGGGCTGCGATGACACAAACGGCTTCGCTTTTGTTTCTGTTGTTTATTCTCTCCGACAGCTAGCGTCGGATGGCGGAATGTGACTCATCGCCCGACTATTCATCCGTAGGAAAGTCGCTCGTCGTATCGAAACTTATTATTTTGCAGCCGAATTTGCGTCTTAACAGCGCTTTTGGCGCTTGTGCACCACGTTTGGCACGTAGCCGCCGTTTGATAGTTATTTATTTGGTATTGTTTGCCGGAGCCCAGTTCGGCTTTCTCATTGCCGTCGCCCTGCTCATTGTCTCGGCCGGGCTGCTGGGTGTGTACGGCGGTGAGTCGCCGCTGATCTCCTCTCCTGGACGTGGCTCTGCCATGGATGGCCGCCTCTCGTTTCGCTTGTGATCATTTTAACGTTTGGTAACCGTGGCGGTGTGTATCCGCAGTACACGGCCGAAGCACTAAACAGCGCTGCCTTAACCTACGGTGCCCTGCTCTGCGCCGGACTCTGCTGTGAGTACAGATGGGATCGATTTAAACATCATTATATTATGTAATGGTGTAAGCACAAAACTATCTTTCATGACGTCGACTATAGTCATTTAAAGAATTGAAAACGGCGTACTGCCAGTCATGGTTACTTAATATGTTATAATTAATTTTTTTAATCTCCAATGCTTTGTGTCCATCCTCTTCACAGTGCTAGTTCACCCCATGCTGGCTGTACTATGTAGACGGCAGTGCTTCCCTTTTCGATTTTGCAAATGAAAATGGAGGATATGTCGCTGTCAGGCCTGGACAACACCAAGCTGGAGGTAACCACAGCTCTTAGCACAGATATTGGGGGAGGTGGTTCCTCAAACCATTTTAAAACGACTTTTTGTTTGAAGCGTAAGACTGAGACCAGCAAATGCCTTGGCCATTGGCAACCACATCCACCCCCTTCCCTGTGTCGCCCCCCCACCTGCCCAGGCCTTAGCTCATGACATCTACGCAGACCTGGTGGAGGATGCCTGCCTGGGCCTGTGTTTTGAGGTGCATCGAGCCGTCAAACAGGGTTACTTTTTCCTGGATGAGACGGACCAAGACAGCATGAAGGACTTTGGTAAGCAGCTGTGTCCGACCCCCCCCCCCTCCTTTAGACTCTGAGTGCACGGCCGGCTGTCTCATCCCTGACAAATACCACTAAGACACATAATAGTTGGAATATATCACAATGAAGGTTTAAAATTCTGTAATATCCATCCGGAGCTGGCCCTACCTTTTAAGGGGCCCTAGACAAAACTTTACTTGGGATTCGCACCTACCAAGAAAATTGTTGATCATTTCACTTCCTCTTCAATACAGGTAATTCTGGGGCCTTAGGCAACTACATCTCTTGCTTATAGCTAGAGCTGGCTCTGTATCCATCCATCCGTAATTGCTTATCCAGTACAGAGTTGTGCTGAACCTGTAGTCAGGCCTAGGCAACACAGGGCACCAGTCAATGATTAACAATCATATGCTACATGCAAGAGAATGTAGGTGTACTTCAAGGGCCAACACTTGTACCCTTTCAAATTCAAAAAATCTTCATGACAGGGAGAGAACACACAAATTCCCCTCTGCCCTCTGACCTGCTTCCGGTTTTGTATCTGGCCTGCTGCAGAAATCGTGGACCAGCCGGGTGTAGATATCTTCGGCCAGGTGTACAACCAGTGGAAGAACAAGGAGTGTGTGTGTCCCAACTGCAACCGCAGCATCGCCGCCTCACGATTTGCCCCCCACCTGGAAAAGTGCCTGGGGATGGGGCGTAACAGCAGCCGCATCGCCAACCGCAGGTCTGCGCAGGAAGGGCGCCACGTGCCAGGCTATCCACTGTGGGGCGTAAATCGTGCACCTGACCCAATCTACTTTGTTTCCTACTCCCCCCCCCCCAAACAGAATAGCCAGCAGCAACAACATGAGCAAATCGGAGAGCGACCAGGAAGACAATGACGACATCAATGATAATGACTGGTCATATGGGTCTGAAAAGAAAGGTGAGCACCCCCTCCTGGATGCTGTGGGGGGGGGGGGGGGGGGATATATTCCATCATCTCTCTGTCTTACTCCCTTTCTCCCATTTTTTACAGCCAAGAAGAGAAAGTCAGATAAGGTATTTTTACATTCTTTGAAACAACCTGTATTATTGGTAAGTCTTTCTTTGGTAGAAAATGTGTACCGATTGTTCCTTGCAGACGGTTTCCTTAGCTGAATGAGGGGCAGATTCTTATATTATTTATTAGATATTTACAGGATTCCTGCCCCTGGTTCTGTTGGTAGTTAGTTGCGTACAGTGGTGTACCTAGAAATTCTGAGCCCTTTGCTCAACTGTCAACTTGCCACTCCCCCCCCACCCCACCCAACTTTATATTTAGGTTTGTGTGTTCAGGGGCTGTCAGGGTATCCATGTCTCTCTGACACCCCAGGTTGTGCATCTGTATTTCATAAACACTGCTTTGAGTAACTGTTTTTGGGAAGGGGCAGTATAGACGTTTTAGATGTGTGTAATTTGAAAGTGACTTGATGTTTGTTTTTTTTTGTCTTAGAACCCAAACTCTCCAAGAAGATCTAAATCATTAAAACATAAAAATGGTGAGTTGCAATGGTGAGAAAACGTTAACATACGATGGTAACGATCACACTCACTGAAGTGATATTTCTTTATTTCTTTTTTTTTTTTTTCTGTCCCCCCCCTCCCCCCAACCCCCTCGCACAATAGGAATGTGGTCAGAGACGATTCCGGATGGTAATTAAGTTAACGTTACTAGCCTAAATGAGGACCAAAAATAAGAGAAACCGAAAAAGCAAAATCGTAACGCCTCCCTTAAGTGTTGCGCTTTGCTCCATGCTGAACAAAAGCCTTTCATGCCCGTCAATCTTGATGCGTCGATATCGGTTAGAACGCCGCTGCGCTGGATTCTCCCTTCTGTCGTAGCATGGATGTGTGGAGGTAGCCCCGCCCCCTCCCGATCATGGCTAGCTCCGGCTGCCAGGTGGGACGTTTTCGGAGTTCGACGCGGTCTCTTTTGGGCCGGCGAGTGTCGTCTGGGTCAGTGTGCACGGGATGTTGACATTCTAATCGTTGCAGCCTTATGGGGCCCCTGGCAACAGGGGACGGAATGGGAGTGGCCCTGCATGATGGTGAGGGATGAACCATTCTCTCAGCGTGGGGGGGTGTGTGTGGGGTTTTAGAGGGGCTGGCAACTGCAAACCCCTTATCCACCCCACTCCTACCCCAACTCAACGCTGTGCAAGGTCCAGGGAGAAGGTGCCCTGGATTTGGGGACCGACTGCTTGGAATCGGAGCTTCAGGCATCCGAAAAGGATGCTGAGGCCTCACGCAGTGTGATACTGCTTCCCAACAGGTGCACGCAATTCTGGGAAATACCATTAAAGAGTGCAATTTTTTGTGTGTGTGTGTCTTGTAAAATGCTGGGGACTATTACAATTTTGGCTTTTTTTTTTTTTTTTTAAATGATGAATGTTCTGGATATTTTAACCTGTCTGTAGATGTAGGCTGGTAGAGTACAAGCGAGCTGGATGTGGCCCAAGGTGGCCACCTTGTCTCGTTGGTTGGGCAATTTGTCATCTCTGGTTATTGGACATGGGGTTTGCTCCTGAGGGAACGGGGCAGGTTGGGGTGGACCTTTACCCGTTCCGTGCAGCGGTCAGGTCCGGACCACCTCTTCCGATCTGCCCGGCGTGTGTTTCAAACCTTAAAGATGACAAAATAGGACATTTCTGTGAACCGACGCTCAGGAATTTACAGCGTTCCCAGAATGCGGGCGCGCCCACACTCTCGACACCTGATGCGCTCGACCGCGTCTTGATTTGATGGCTGCTGATCATGTGACTGTTTAGTGTTTTGGTAGTTAAAGGCTTGGATTTATTTTTGTTTCATATATTTGCCTACTTTTTTTTTTAATGTACATCATGTGTTGTAAGGAGTTGCATGTATATCTCTTCATGTGTCCACGTTGTGTAAAAATATGTATTGGAATATGAAATAAATTTCAGTGCTGCTACCTAAATACCTAATATTAAATGTCAGTGCTGCCCTGCTTGGGGCAGGGAGGGGGGTGGCTGTCTCCCTCCAACCAATGAATGGACAACTTGAACCGAAACCAAAATACACCAGACTGACCCATGATTGTTTTTCCATAGGCTTCCAGGGCCTTGATTCAAATTCACTTCCCACACACTTTTAATTAACACTAGTGCAGTGTTACCTAATGTCACCCCCACCCACCCATCCACTTAATTCGTTTCCTTGTTCTGGTGGCTGGTTCTCAGGACTGAGGCCAATGTCTTGACCACGCACTCTCATTTAGACAAACGTGCATAATGTGTTTTGCATCTATTTAAAGTCAGTCACTGCTTAAATTGCATTTAAATGTATATATATATTTAGGAATCAGGTCTATTTACAGAGCAGCAAGTAACTTTTAGTCAATTTGTCCCATTGTGTGTGACCTGATTGTTTGTATTTAATTACCTCACCTTCAGTATATTGAATGGATAAAAGCCTATTGCTCTTTGTGTACAAGAGTAGTGGATATACGAGTACTAGGGAATTGTGCACTTCACATGCTGTCTTTTGAAGTTATTTTGGCTGTAAAAGGAACCATAGTCAATAAGCTCTCTTCTATTTCCAGGGGAGCTTAGCAATAGTGTCAGCACTGACCCGTACAAGGTAACCAGTGTTTCCCTGCTGTTTTCATGTCCTCTCTGGCATACTGTAAGTAAGCGCCTCATTCGCCGGCGTTGCTTGGCTTGGCGAGCAGAGGCCTTGTGCTGTGGACTGCTGTGCTGTGGCTGTGCTCTTCGCCGCTGTGCTGAAAGCCTGTGCTCTCCCCCCCTCCCTTCACCACAGTACGCATATAACTCCGGCATCAGTTACGAAACCCTTGGCCCGGAAGAACTGAGGTCTTTACTGACCACGGTGAGAACTCGTAATACCCATGCCATGTATGCTTCTGAGGCCAGTTAGCTGATACACTTTTGTGTGACAGTCAGAAAGACCTTTTTAGTGTCAGTAACTTTAACTAGTACTTAAACTAGTAGTTAAAGTTAGTGATAAGTTAGGATGGGTTAGGCACATAGTTAGGAAGAGCTTATGGCAGGGGTGGCCAATCTTATCCGCAAAGGGCTGGTGTATATGCGGGTTTTCGCTGCAACTCCCTAATTATATTACTAATTAGAGGACTGATTGGCTGAAGAGTCCTCACACCTGGGTTTGAACAGCTGACCTACAGGTTATCCCAAAAACCTGCACACACACCGGCCCTTTGCGAGTAAGACTGGCCACCCCTGGCCTAAGGGATCGATATTAATGTATCGATTAGTACGACTAACCGTCAAACTGGTGTAGGTGTCTAGGTTTCTGGAGTTATAAGATACACACAGGGATTCTGGAAAACACTTTGTTAAACCAAAAATATGACACATTTCCCATAGGATTATGCTGAGGGCTTTTTGGGTCTGGTAATCGGCTTATATACTGATGATTGGGCCAAAGCCCTGGTACCATTTTTCATCATAGCTTTAGGGTTAGCTTTCCGCTGCTATCTTGTATTCCTGTGAAAGATAGACGCAGCCTTGAACGTCTGTCTTTTCTCTCCGGCTTTTTAACTGGTACTATGTCCCATTCCCCTCCCCTTTCTCCCTACTTTTCCAGCAATGCGGGGTGATGTCGGAGCACACAAAGAAGATGTGCACACGGTAAGGACCGGAGCATGCTGATTCATGTCATGTCACCTCTAGGAGAGTGTGACAAGCCGAAGCGGAACACAGTCCGTCTTCTTTCGCGCTTTGTTGCATGCTAAGGAACCGACGGACGCATGCAACGGCCACTATTGGTCGGCATGTGGTTCTTGTGCAGATCCTGAACCCTGGTGACCCTGGAAATGTCCACCCATGTCTGGTTGTTGTCAGTAAGTGTTATGTTCATCCTTTGGCCAACTCCGACTCGAGTATTTTGGTCGACGACCCTTTTGCATTTTGAATGTGTGTGTGAGCTGCAGAGGGGAAAACCCACACCTCCTACCAAAAAACAGATGCAAAAATGCGATAGGAGTTCCTGGAGCACGGTTGGCGTGAATGATTTCAAGAGATGGCCGCTTTCTGTACTACAGATGGAAGTGCTTTTTTTCTGGGTTGGGTTCTGTATTGGGTACACAAGTGGCAACTATATTCTTTTCATTTTGGCATTAGTGGTATTAAACATCTGAATTCAGAAATAGCTGCGACCGGCTCATTTTAAGCAATAATTTGTTTGAGCCTGTCCTTCTTAAGCAGTTTTAGAATTCATAATTTGATTTCAGTATTCTGAAGTGATACAAATTATCTTTATCCCTTTTTTTAATTGCCAATTGGATCAAAGACCCCGGTTTGGAGCAGCCTGCCTTGTCTGGCCCTGGGGGAGGGGGAGGGGGGGGGCGAGGTGTTTTCATTTTGTTTTCGGCAGGTGCTTTGAGGGGGTTTAATGCCACATTGTGTCCCACCAGGTCTCTGCGGTGTCCCCAGCACACGGACGAACAGAGGAGGACCGTCCGGGTGTTCCTCCTGGGGCCAGCCGCGTGAGTGACGCCCATGTCCACGCGTCACTGGCTGATGACATCATGGCCGCCTCTGTAGGCAGAGATGGGCAGGACCCAGTGGACACCACTGTCTGGCTTGCTACAAAAAAGTTGGCTGATGAGTGAAATCGATTTGTTGCTGTGTTACGCATGCCTGATGAGGCTTAGGCACAAACCCAGGGTGTTGTGTTGGAGGGCTCTGGATGGACACAACTCTTACTGAGATCACCCATGACTCAAGGAATTAAAACTAAAGAAATCCTTTCAGCTAACTACCAACATTGATTGAGAAGTTATTACATTCTTTAGTGGTTCTTCAGTAATGATTTGCTTCTCTTGACAATGCTTTTTGAAGTTATCAGTTTGTAGTCCACAGACTGTGTACTAACTCTGCATACTTTTGAATTTGAAAGGGTACAAGTGTTGGCCCTTGTGGTATACCTACATTCTCTTCCCCTATTCTTGTGGGTATTGCCTGTGATTGACTTTTGCCATCGACAGGTCGTCGTTGCCTGATGTGGATGGGGTGGTGGAAAGCGATGGTTACGATGTCCCAGATGGGCAGGCTCTGATGAGCCGGCTACAGTGGGATGGATCTTCTGACATCTCTCCTTCGGACTCTGCCTCCTCGAAAGCGAGTGAGTGTGGGAATCTCAGTACAACTACCTAGGATGACCAGTGCTGAGCTGCTAGCTGTGGTATAATAGGCTTCTCAACTATGCCCCCACTGTTTCAGGTAGGCAACATTGCCACTTTGTCCCCGACTGTGTGCGCCATGACAGCATGGCCCTCATCGTCTGAGACAAAGTGATATTCTTTGTAGTGGTGTAAATCAACAGGTGTGTATTCAAAATAAATAATAAAAAATAAATTGAATTCATTACTAAAACACTGTTACTAAAAGGTGATGTCTCTGTTGCCCATACATCATATCCAGGTAATGGTTATAGATGTTTCTGTTCTTCAAATTATTTTGACATTTGCCTCCTTGGTCATTGTCATGACCAAATGCAGATGTTAGACTCATACTCGTCCTATCGAGCTCTCATTTCTGGCCTCTCCCTCCAAAGGCACCAATAACTCTGATTCCAAGAAGCCCAAAAAGAAGAAGAAGCCGTCCCTTGGTCTGAACAGCGGTACGTGTGGGGGACCTGGGAGCGGCAGCGGTGCCGCGGTTGGGGCCGGGACCACGGGCAGCGGTGGTGGCGGAAGCTCACAAGGGAGCCTCGGCCTCCCCAGTCGCAAGAAGAAGCCCAAGCTGCCGGCACCCCCCACTCCCAGCATCTACGACGACATGAACTAGCACCATTGCGTTCCTCCCCATCCCAGCGCTCATGGAGGAGACGGAAATTGTGGCAGCCGCTAGGTGGCGAGCCCCCATGGGCTGAAAGGGACCTCGCTCCTCATAGTGTCCCCCCCCCACCCCGGCGTTAACTAGCCCACATGAACCTGCAGCCTTCTGGAAAGGGTTCTCCATCTCAAATTTCCTCTTGTGGTCACCCTAAGGGTGTGTGTATATGTCTATAAGATCTAGAGTCACCTGGATCACAGCTGCTATGGTAATTCAAGGACTCCTGACTTCTGAAGGAGAACGTTATTTTGGGTCCCATTATAATTATTTTATTATTATTTTCTGAAATGGTGAGGTGGTGAGCTTGTTTGTTTTAGATGTTTCACTGAATTTTCAAACCCCAGCAGTGGGCAGACCACAATTACACAATCAGGGGTCGTTGCACATGGTGTACTTATGATCAGTCTCATGCCCTTTGGTTAAACAAGGTAAGTGTAATCAATATAACTGAATCATGGACGAGCAAACAGTTTTGGTTTGATTTTGTTACTGTAGGCAAGGGACCAATCGACCGGTTTTTGTCTCATTTGGTTGTTTATGGTGTCAGAGGTGATGTCATTCAAATCATGTTGATGAGAAAGGAACTGCATAGCCACAAGGGCGGTGCTGTTCTCACCTGCTCGACCCACTGGATCATGGCTTTAGGACATTGCGGGGTCCTTAAATGAAAGGGGGTGGCTACAATGGGGAGTATGCCACACTCCAGATTGGTCTGTTGCACCCCCACCCCCCCGAACTGACAAAGGCATCTTTGTCGCGAGCAGCAAAGTGGGTTCTTTTGCGTGGCCAGTTTCTGTGTCGAATGGCGTTGGACCTCATGGGTGTGTGGATTTGTGGCGCCATCATGCTCTTTTGGGATGCCGTCGTGGGTGTTTTTGTGTCTCCTGTGAGTGTATGAGCATTAGGTGTCTGTCTATGGTGAACACAGAAATGCACCTGAGGTCGGTGTCGTACATCATGCACTTCCCCATGGCCATTACTGAGCAAGTCAGGGCTCTCGCATTTGTGTGTTTGTACAGGAAATTTGCAGGTCCTTGCCAGTGTCCGGGAAGGCCGATGCGGGTCTGCCTATCGAGGCTCACCCATGTCACACGAGTTGAGATGGAAAACTGTGTGGCTCCTTGCATCCGGCCGGCCTTACGCGGCAGTAACCAGGGCCGGCCGTGTTTTAGTACCGCAGTCAGAAGCTCTCGGGTATGTGTATCGCTGGAATTTTAACTGCTGTATACCTCAAGTGTTCGGGAACCGTTGATGTGATTTGACACAGCATGAAATGCACAAGACATTCTGCCCTCTTTCCTTTAGATTTTGTGGTGCTGATGATTTTAATTTTTTTTTAAAGAGAAACCTTTTCTGTTGATTCCATACTCCGTATTTCTGGACTGGTTTTGGTTGCAACTAGCGATGATTAACTGATGAAGTCTAAACTCAAGGAAAAGTTTTAAGATCCACGTAATTATTTAAAGGCGTGTAGTTTGTGACGACAGCGGGTGGGACGAATGTTCGTCGACCTGCATTTCGTTCCGATTCACACATTTCGAGCTCAAAAAGCCGATTGCTGGAATTCCCACGCATAAAAACATCCCTTTAAAAAGCAGGTGAGATCGCCACACTGCTGATTGCTGGCAGAAATTATGTTTCACTGTACGGATCATGGTGGGGATGTGGGGGGTGCGTGAAATGCCACACTTGACCTTGTGGGGGCGACACCATTCGCACACCTTGGTCTCAGTCGGTTGCAATATCGGCATATGAGACAATAACTTTGCAAGTCAGCTGAATGAGGAAAAATCACACAGGCATGTGCATGTGTTTATTGTATATGTATATATATATTTCACAATGTACAGCTAGTTATTGTCATTTTTTCAACTTATCGTGTACTGTGGTTGCCTAATAGTCTGAATAAAACTGTCATTCAGGTTTCCGTTTTTTTCAGCCTTAGTGTCTCCGTAATGCATTTATGAAGATACAGATGGTACCAGCTACAATGTGTATCATCTTGGATTTCATAAACGAGGCAGGTTAGTGCTGTGCTGATGCTGGATGACGCAGAGAAACATTTCCTTTTACTCTTCTAGGACAATATCAGTTTGTGAGACTGGATGAAACAAATTGTGGGCATGGGATGGTCTCTTGTTTTGTCCAGGTTATTTGACATTGACAAAACGGCTAACTGCAACAGCACTGAAGGCTACATTTTTTCAGATATTACCTACTATGGGGGAAAATGCTCTTAATGCACTGGAAATGATTAAAAAGTTTTCTATGTCAATTGTACCAAAATAGATGGTGCAGACATTTTAGACACATTACAGTTCTAAATACCCTTAAATGACAATGCCAGTATTTCCGCTCCTGCTGACCGTGTGTCTAATGGAAGCCTGTTATCCTTCTCGTCCTGTGTGCCACTGGAAAGCAGGTGCCAGGCTCTCCCAAGCACTGCAGTTTCACTAAGGCTATCCCCAAGCACGCTGAATAGTGTTTTGCAGAATCCACTTAACAAGCTTAACTTAACTTAACTTAGCTTGAGTTCACTTCCCTTCTCCCAAGACAGCCCATTATTCACATAGGTCTCTCCCTCGATGTGCAACACCCAGGCCACCTTGGGAGGGCTGGAGACTGGGCAAGCGCTTCTGAAGCGTCGTCACCCATCAATCTCAAGAAGCCAGCCAACAGAACATGCCCTCCTAGCGTGCCAGCTAAGGGGGCAGTGTGGGCGTAGGCCCTGGCCCGCTCTCCAGGCCGCACCTCGCTCCGAGCAGGCTTGGCAGCTCACTGGCTGCTTACTTACTGCACCGTCCCGATAACCGAACGCTCAGGGGAGGGGACGCCTTGGCCGCTGGTCCTGCTACGGAAGCAGATGCGAGGTGGGTGTGAAATACTTTAATTTTTGCCTCACTGATAAGCACATTAGTGACATTAGCACAAATATCACTTAAAAATGCCTGTCAGGACTTGTACAAATGGTGTAGTCAGTCCCCCCCCAGCAATCCAGAAGTGCCAAATGTAGCATCCAATCTGACATACAGTAAGTTAATTTATTTACATACTTTCCCTGAAAATGGTTACTTCATTACACACTCCCAAAGAATTACTTTAGACGAACTATTTTTCATTACTGAAAACTCAAGCAAAAGACAGCTCTTTCAAAATACAATAACTAAATTGAAAATGAACATTGTGTAGGCTGTAAAGACGTGTCAAAGCAGAAATGTTACACCTTTAGTATCACAAAAACCAAGGAGTCTCGGATCATTCGTCTAGTCCACGTAGAAGTCAGATGTTTGGTTGTGAGATGGGATCTATGGGGCGTGTTGACGTGGCAGAATGCAGAGGGGTGATTGGGCCGTTTGGGATGGTGATGGCAGTAGGATGCGTCCCTGCACAGCCAGTGATGTCATCTTCACCCCCAAATATTGAGTGTGACAAACACTCACTGCCAACCATTACGCAGAGTCCGCAGGGCTGGTTACGTGGCCAAAGGGTGATGTATTATGGGCTGTTGCTGTGTGGCTGTACCCAGGTTTCTGAGGACACTAACAAGGGCGGCAGCGGCCTGGCGCTTAACTCCAGAATACCCCCGCCCCGATTCTCGACATTAATCAGTGTTTATATCTCCCCATCCATCGTCCTCTGCTTCTGAAGAGGCTCACAGCCTAAAAGGATGATTGTGCCCCGATGTGTAGGACTGTGATCTTGCTACCGCAAAGGGGGTGCCACATTTTGAGGTCAAAATGGGTCTGGAACCACCCTACAGCTCTAAGTTAACAGAAGTCTGGAGGAGAGGGCTCTCTTCCAGCTTCTGCTTTGAACGATGAATTGGCTGAAGGTGGGACCCTAGAGATCCACAGGCAGAGAGATCTGCCGCGACTCATCCAGGGATGGAAATTCTGACCAAACCAAAGGTCAGATGCTGAGGACCTACTTGCCACCATTGCCATGTGACAGATTCCACTCTGTTTGACCTTTTCCTTCTACAGAAAAACCAAAACGTTTCATACAGATGTCACCCCACCTCCCCAACAAGCTATTACCTCCAACAAAGACACCAGCTTAGACATGCGTGTGCAAATTAATTCAGAAGCGGCTGCAGCTACATGTTCACGTGTCTCAATATCGCCTGAAGCCTTTCGCCACAGAACAGGGTGGTCTGCCAGATATTCACTCTTCAAGCCCCGAAAACCTCACCAGGACCATTGGCTTGCAGGGCTCTCGTCACATCTCACCGACTGTACATGCCGAAGATGAGGAAACTGAAGAAGATGGTGACGCCCACCAGGGAGACTGTTGCTGGGGCCGTGAAGAACTGCCGGTAGTTGATGCGGAAATACCAGACGACGGCCAGCATCACCACGAAGACGGGTACCACCAGACTGCCTGTGCTAAGGGCCAGGCCCATACCTCCGGCTCTCTGGCTGACACCTGGCCCCACAGGCTCCACCGCCGTGCGGGCCCCACCCTCTGACCCACTCTCCTGCCGGGCCTGGGAAACGTGGCAGTGGATGACGCTGTTGTGGGTGATGTTGAGGGACAGCAGTGTTCGCTTAGGGTCCTGCAGAAGTTGACCCTGGAAGATCAGCTTGATTTGCTGCTCCTGGCCCGAGAAGTACTTACTGGCAGAGGACAGGAAAAAGGGGAAACAGCAAGACCAGGGTCAAAGTCAAAGCTCACAAAAGCACCTCAAAGTGTATCTGGCAACCCTGAGGTCTGAAATTTGCTCGTTACCATTACTGCAAGTCATCCTGTAATTGATTTTACCTTGTGGTGTTTCAAATTTCATTTGAAATTCACATATATAGCCAAAAATTGAACTGTGGAACTGACTAAAGTTTTTTTGTTTTTTTTTTTAATGGTACTTTAATTTCACTAGTAATTGCGGTGTCCATGTTTAAATTTGTGATTAAACACAGCAATTCGTTAAGCCACCATTCTCAAACAACATACAAAAGGAACAGAATACCAATGAGTTAAATACTATATATATGAAAGTAGGACTAACAAGATGACAGAATCTCGTCACAGAAACACAGCATGGGTCAGCCTGCTGTAGGCAGTTATGGCTGTGGCAGTGCATCATGGGAACCCTCAAATTGAAACAGGACGTGCTCCAATGCAGCTTTACAGCATTTAAGCTCCCCGGGGCAGCAATGTGATTAGGGATGTGGATTTCTAACAGAAGGTTGCGGGTCGAGGTCGGGGCTCTGTGCTCACGGCTACAGAGATATCCAAGTAATTCCTAGTTATGCGTATCAATCTGCCATGACCTTTGCTGAGACAGCGTAAGCTTAAAGGGACACTGGTCACCAGTTAGGAATTATGTTCACAAAGTCACTGATTTAGGGCTACCTCTGCCTCACCTTTTGAGCAGACTGATAGTGTCCTGGGGTTTGAGCACGGCCAGCTCCTCTGTGTCATTGAGGAACTTGAGACGGACAGTGATGTCAGGGCCAGAGATCTTGCCCACAGGGGAATCCTCTTCCCGCTCCTCGACATCCTCCTCTCCTTCAGGCTGCAGGGCAGGATCACCGCTGATGGCACCCGCTCTCTTGCGCAGCCCTTGAATGTTCAGCAGCTGGTCGACGCTTGCCTCTAGGGCGGCGCCCTCCCCAGCTGCCTCCACTCCACCCTCCTGCCCCAGGTCTTCGTCCTCCGGTTTGTCCTCCTGGACAGGGTCGGGTGCCTGCGGCTCAGTCGTGTCTGCGCCAGGGGGCCCCCCGATATAGGTGTCGTGACCACCCAGGCCGATCAGTGAGGCGTGGGCGCCAACCGTAAGGATGGTGCCCAGGATGTGGTCTCCACGCTCCACGACATGCGTGGATAGCCAGGCCAGCACCAAAGCCAGGCTGAGCAGCACCACTCCACCAGCCACGGTCACCTCGTCGCTCACTCCATCCAACAGGGTGAGAGCACACAGCGCCATCCCTGCGGCTGCTGGGAGGGGTTCACAGTACACAGGGCTCAGTCAGCACTGGAGTCCCCTTAATGCCTTACGGTACACAATACATCAGGCCATTAGTAACGGGTAAAGGTTACTTATTAGGAGCTAGTTAACACCCTATTCGGGGACACCCATGACCCATAAAAGACGGAAACAAGAACACTGAGGGAAAATACCGAAACATCTTTAATGTATCTGCAATGCTTTGCGATTGATTATTTTTTATTTTGTTTTTTGGCCTATCTAGCTAGCGTTTCCTATGTGGTACACACCGTCAGACACTAAATCTTACAAAACAAATACGACTTAACGACACGGTAAATGCCACCTCAAAGGAAATCCGCTGCAAATTGATGTTTTTAATGAGTATAATGGAGGGAAAGTGTTCGAGTTATGCTAAATGGCGAACTATGGTCTTTCCTGGATGGGTAGCGGTTTCAGTACCGTTTAAATAACTCCATATTGATCCTACGTGGTGCATCGGCGGATTACCTGGATGTTTAAACCGTGCAAATAACTACATGCCACCCTGTTTTATGCTCTTTACACCACCGTAACATAACGCTGAGCAGCGGTCGGCCGCCACGACCTTCGCCCGGCTGGGACGTCTTTATTTAGTGTTAGCATACCTACTCCCCTCAATCGCCCGCCCCGGGCCGCACGTTAACTCCAACCAACCCCGAAAAACATCGTGACGGCCCGCTTTACCTGAGCTGTGTTCAGACCATTTCAGTCAGAAGTGATCGCGAGGCGCGAAACGGCCGAGAAGAACCTCCATTAGCCGTCAGAGCACGCGCAGTCGCGCGCTCACGCGGATGCATACACACACACGCGCGTCCGAGGTACGTCACTGGGAAGGCGGAGCGTTCACGTTACGTTGAAGCACGCAGCGTGTAGTCCAGGTCAACAAAACAGGACACAGAAGACATCCCGAAGCACCCCACCCCACATTCTGTTCAGCCGCTGAACATGATTTTATTCAGAAGTAAAATTTTCCTCATTATTATCGCTTGTCTGTATTTCTGAGGTGGGGGACCTCTTGTGTAGACACGGGGTCGGGGCAGATTTGCTCCTCTGGTCATTCCCTCTCTCACCGCAGCTGCCCATCTGTGCGGAGGAGGAGGTAATCCCTCACAAAAGCAGGCATGTCCAGCTTGCTTATCGCCGTTTGGTACAGCGCCCCCAAGTGATGCCGCAGGGTGCAGCGGCAGAGATGCTGCAGTGAGCGTGGCTGGCCCACCATCCGCAGCACAGACTCAAAGAAGGGCCGGTGTTCCTGAGAGTGTAGGAAACAGGGATGGGAGGAAGACAGGATGCAGGGGAAACGAGGGGTTAGTTCGGGTAAAGGGGAAAAAGAGCAAACAGTAACGGATTCTAAGGCGAGGGAAAGAAACTACTCATTGCAGCAGTGAGCTATTAGGAAATTTGGAGGACCAGCTAGAGAAGGCTGAGTTTGGCATGGATTCAGGCACTTGATCCAGATTTGAGTCTACTGGGATTACACCCAGCAAGGGCAGGTTTTGCAGAAGGTTGCTGGTTACCTTCGAAACGGGGATGATAAACTGGGAATTGGGATAGAGGTGAGGGGGCACTGGGAGGCTCTGAATACAGACATCAAAGAGGATTATACGTTATTCAAGCCTTCAGATAGAACTGGTTTGTCAGGGTTTGTTTTGTTAGTTTAGTCCAACAATGTCCCTCTCAGATTTACACTACTTCAGTTGGGTGTGGCATGTTAGCCAGGGCAATGGGAAAAAATAAGAGACCACTATATTTTTAAACAAATCTGCATTTTTAAATCCTGGTTTAATCCTGGTTCTGCTGGCAGAAGGCTACACAGTGTGTCAGGCTGCTTCCAGGCTCAAAATCTCTAAGACAGCAGCACACAAGAACAAGGTGAAGCAGGAGACACTGGGAACGACCAAAAACCAGCCAGGTAGAGGGAGGAAGAGACTTCCCAATGTCAGAGATGACCGTCAACTTATCCGAAAGTTTCTCATGAATCTTAGGATGACATCAAGTAACCTTCAAAAGGAATGGGAAACATTAAGTGCAGGTGTGAAGTGCACTGCTAGGACAGTTCATAACAGGCTCCTAGAAGCAGGACTGAAGACCCATAAAGCAAGGAAGAAACTCTTCATTAATGAGAAACAGAGAAAAACCAAGTGGCAGTTTGCGTAATATATACAGACACTCCTCTACTTACGAACTTTCAACTTACGAACTTTCAGACATACAAACGAAGAGGACTATAAGTCCAAATTGTGTTCCTTGGGCTCTCGTTTCCTGTTCGCAGCATCAATTTTTATTTCTGCGTGCCAATTCCGCCTAGTACAACTTCTGGCCGCTACTCCCGCCGTGCAGCAGCGTAACGTGCATACTCCCAGCATCCTAGTTCTTTGTACTTGCGTATACCCTTAAAATGATGTTGAATAACGACTTACGAGTATTTCAAGTTCCGAATGGTCGTTCGTATCGTATCTCATTTGTAAGTAGAGGAGCGTCTGTATATATAAATTATAATATTCACCCAAAAATTGAGAAACGAGTGAAACAAAAAATTGCGCTGTGGTCTCAATTTTTTCCATGGCTGTATTAACACTTTCTTATAGTGTTACGAGTTGCTTATGCACACATTGTAAGCGTGACCCTGCAGTAGAGTCTGTCTCTGTGCGACACCCTGACCACTGACCACCTGCTACTGTGTGTCTTTTCTCACGCCTCTCACCTCCCAGAGCTCTGAAGGGACGGAGTCTATCCATTCATCACACGACGGGACAGTGACGTAGCAGTTCAGCATGACCTCCAACGTGGAAGGCGACAGGCAACACAGCTTCAGCATCTAGGGGGCATGCAGGGATATGGTGAGCGTGAGAACCTTGGGGTTGGGAAGGGGTGCCCAATGTGATTCACACTAGAAGTCTGTCGGAAGGGCTCCACCTTCTGGCCAAAAAATATAAGCCCAGAGATTCTAACTCATGTAATTAAAAGGGTTTTAAATGAGTTTTGGCAGGAAAAGTCTCTTAGATGAGGGCATGTATAAAGCTGGTTGATGTGCTTTTTTTTTTTTTTTTTACCTAAAATAGACTCAGCTAATCTATTTCTTGTTCCCAATATCCTTGCAAAACTAAGTTTTCTTATCTTCCTCCCACAGTAGATGTGCCCACACCAGTCCTTGTTTAGCACTTCAGCGACTGACTCCCAGTTTGTTTTATTTTTGTGTGTGTTGATGCCGAAACATCCGTCTTTGTTTTTGTTCATTCCAACCCTGTGACATGACCCTGTTCACCCTTGCCGGCCAACAAAAGCATTACACTTTGATTTGACAAAAATAGGTGTGAATCTAGCAATGACAGCTTGGCTTTCTTTTCCCTCAGGCGAATTACTTTCCCTCTTTTAGACATCTGTCCCCTACTGCCCAAGCTGCTTTCCCTTTCGCCCCCTCCAGGGCTGCCATCTGCCTCCACATGTCATGTCCTGACCTTCGGCAAGGGGGGCTGTGTCCCATGGTTGAGGAGAGCGCGAGCCACTGCTTCTGGTCCCTGGTCAGGGAAGTCTTCCACCACCTGCAAGGGCAGGGGGTTAGAAAGTGGTCACGTCCTGGCTATGCGCTGTGCCACCTCCATCCACCAGGGGGCAGCAGTCAGAACTCTTTCTAATTTACAAGAGCACTTCTTGTATGGCTCATTCACATATTATTATTTATTTCGGTGAAGCAGATTTAAGAACAGCAGATAAATAGTGTTACGTCTCTTTGCTACATCACTGATTCCCCCAGAACTCTGTCCCCTTATTCCTGTCACCTGCAGAAGGCAGTCCATGGGCGTATAGCCTGCGCAGTTTTCTGCGTCCGCTCGCGCTCCGTGCTGCAGCAGGAGGTCGACGATGCGCGAGCTGCAGTTGCTGCAGGCGTTGTGCAGGGGGGTGTGTCGCCTGAATGCCTCTGTCAGCAAATTGCAAAATTGGATGCCTGTCTCTCCCATGTTTGTAGGCTGTCGTGGTGACAGATG